>JAMPIV010018166.1:0-97750 GCA_024509875.1 Oreohelix idahoensis
CCCTACACACCCCCTAACCAACACATATCTAACCAGTGGTAATCCTACCTGTCCACTCATCAAGAAACATATTAAATCCAACCCATCTCCCCCCCCATATCATTTCCAAACCCCTCAATTGATTCCTCCCATCCCTACCCTTATTGTTGAATCAGACACATATTCATTCATACCAGTTGAATACTAGAATTTTATTCGAAAGTTTACCAGTGACTACTTTTAAGATATCCTTTGTAGATGTTATATTATGTGAGTGTCACAGTGTTGTCAAGAGTAGTGGATTAAATTAAATTGTTTATCTGTCTGTTGTTGTGACTTACACTTCATCATAACAACATAAACCCTACACACATAACGTCCATCACACTATTCCAGAATAATTCTGACTGAGATATATAGATATGTGGTAGCAAGTAAGGTTATCTATAATACACTACTCTTAATAGATATAATACCTTCACAGCTGATCTCAGTCAGTACACTAAAGGTCCCTAAAATATATAAATTAACATCCCACTTCTATTCACCACAGCCCACATTTCTGGGTCACAATGCCAACCTCAGCTGTCATCATTGTCTTCAATTATCCACCCACCCCACCCTTCCCCCACCAACAAACAACATATACTGACACAAAAAAACTCCATCCACCCCTATTGTGCCATGACTCTATGTCTTCAAAATATCACAAATAAACACCTACCATCCTATGACTACTATAATATCCCTCATCATATTTCCTCCACACCCCAACCGAGTCCTAACGGATGTCATTTAAAAATCTAATTTTTAATACTCTCAAATGCATAATTTTTAAATTGCGTATAGATCATCGGTCACTGCTTGAACACGTGATTCTCACCAACGACCAGTAAACGTGGTAACTTGATTCCTCAAACAAAGTCGTTTATAGGAAAATTGAGTTAATTGTAGATTTGATTTACAAGTATTATGCTCCTTCGATAACAACCAATCATGCCATACATAAACCCATCTACCATACAACCCATTCCACATATATGCACCATCTCCAACTATACATCCGAAATGAGGTATTATATGATTATTATTTTTTTTACCTTAACTGAACTAGACAGTTTTATCTACGCATTACCCCCCCCCCCCCCCCCCCCTTTCCCCAAATATAGAACCAACCACCCCCCTCCGCTCTGTAGTCCATGCGTCTGCATAATAGACAAGAAAGATAACAATCACTATCGATTTTTTTAAATTCAATGTTTCATCCATTTTGGCGGGGGCCCCCCGCGAAAAACCACCTAGACACTGCAGTACGTCCAAGTAGATACAGTCCCACAACAAATACGATGCGTCTGGATCATCACAATCACCAGTCCAGATAATTTTTGACCAGAGTCCGTTAGAAATTGGCTACCCGTGATACCACGATAGAATTCTTATCTGTTACTGCCGTCTCTCTCTCTCTCTCGCTCTTTCTCTCATTTACGTGTTTGTGAACGGTACTTGTTATGACCGATTTACACGCCACAGTAAATGATGATACGTTTTTCTAACATACATACATACCTGCATTTACAGGTGTTTTTCTGTAATGTGCACGCGCTCACACATTCACATCTACACTTAGTATACCTTTATCTCATCTCACACACTTACACGTGTATTTGTAGATCTCGTATACGTAACACACATGTACACTGACATCGACTTTTACTGTACTTATTTCTTACACTCGTTTACATCTATACGTACTTCTCTTGCTGACACATTTAGATGTACTTACATTTAGGTGTAGTACAGCACAAGCACAAAATTAAGATTATACCAGAGTTGCGTGCTTTCTGTGCTTCTCTGTGGTGCGGAGTGCTGGAGGGTCACAGAGAAGGAAATGTCGAGATTGTCCTCTTTTCACACAACATGCCTAAGAAAAATTCACAGAATCTTTTGGCCGAATACCATCACCAACCAAGATCTGCTTACTCGTAGCAAGCAAGAGGACATGCATACCATCATAGCTGGCAGACGCTGGAGCTGGGTTGGTCATGTCCTCAGAAGAGACCCCGATGCCATCACGGGAACAGCTGTGCTTTGGACCCCTGGGGGAGGGCGAGAGAGAGGCCGACCGAAGGCAACTTGGCGGAGGACTGTGGAGGCTGAGATGCGGGGAGTGAACCAGAGTTGGGGCGCTGTGCGAAGGATGGCCACCGACCGTGCAAAGTGGAATCAATTTGTTGTTGCCCTACAAGACGCCACTAGGCGTGATGGCCACTGACTGCTTTGACGGTCGGTGGTTAAGGATCGAAGAAGAAGAAGAAGACATTTAGGTGTACCGTACTTCTATTTCTCTCTCACATAAATCTAAATGCACCGCTTTCTCACTCTCACTTTTAGATGTACGTCTCTCTCTCTCTCTCTCTCTCTCTCTCTCACTTACATTTAGATGTATTTCTATTTCTCTCACACACTTACATCTAGATGTACTTCTCTCTCTCTCTCTCTCTCTCTCTCTCTCTCTCTCTCTCTCTCACATATTTACATCTAGATGTACTTCTTTCTCACACACACACTAGCATCTAGATGTACTTCGCTCTCTCTCTCTCTCTCTCTCTCTCTCTCTCATATAAATATACACCTGCATCTAGATATACTTCTCTCTCTCACATACACTTGCATCTAGATATACTTCTCTCTCTCATCTCTCTTTCTCACATACACGTTCATCTAGCATACATTTGATAGATGTACTTTTCTCTCTTACACACTTACACTAGTGCATTTAGATATACTTCTCTCTACCACTCACATACACTCTACATACACGTTAGATGTAACTTCTCTCTTTCTCACATTTAGAAATACTTACATCTAGATACACTTACTTAGATCTCTCTCACTTTTACATAAAAATTACATGTAGATATACTTCTCTCTCTCACATACGTACATCTAGATATACTTCTCTCTCTCGCATACATTTGCATCTAGATGTACTTTTCTCTCTTACATGCACTTACATCTAGATGTTCTTCTCTCTCTCACATACACTTACATCTAGATATACCTCTTTCTCTCACATACACTTACATCTAGATGTACTTCTCTCTCTCTCTCTCTCTCTCTCTCACATACACGTTCATCTAGATATACGTCTCTCTCTCACATACACTTGCATTTAGATATACTTCTCTCTCTCACATACACTTACATCTAGATGTAACTTCTCTTTCTCACATACACTTACATCTATACTGTTCAAAAAAAAAAAAGAAACGCATAGCTATCCGAGGACGCGTTTTTATGAGTTTATAAGTAAAATTTGGTGCTAGGGTATATAAAAACCAGCCTCAAATGTTCTTTACAGTGTCAAATTCACTTGTTGACCTGAATTGCATTCGTTTTTGTATCGTTACAACGCAGTGGTCAATAGTGTTTATGGCGCAATTTTTGACCACAGCTCATGTTGCGCGCACGTGAAAGCAACGAAATTTGGGGTGAACACTATTCACTGACTACGCAATTGAAACCCTATAAAAGGATAACGCTACACAACAAAAATTCAGTTTATTTTCAAGCAGACATTTATGGCGTCTCTATCGATAAATTTAAGGAACATTGCTATTGGCCGACTGCATGCAGGCGAAAGTCAAAGTCAGGTTGCCAGGCATCTGAACGTGCATCAGAGTACCATCAGTCGACTTTGGCACCGGTTCCAAGCCACTGGCTCAGTTGAAGACCGGCATCGCAGTGGACGACCCAGAATGACAACAGCAGCGGAGGATCGCTTTATTCGGCTTCGTCACCTCAGAGACAGGTTTACAACAGCTTCCTCAACTGCCCAGTCATTGCCTGCAGGACGTCATGTGTCTGGTCAAACTGTCCGGAATAGACTGCATGACGCTGGACTTTGGGCACAACGACCTCACCGAGGACCTGTCCTTACGCGCCGCCATCGCCAAAATCGACTTCTTTGGGCCAACCAGCATCGTCCCTGGGCAGCTGACAATCAATGGAGACGTGTCTGGTTTAGTGACGAATCTTTCTTTTTGTTGCAGCGTCATGATAGACGGCGTAGGGTCTACCGTAGGCGAAATGAACGTTTTGCCCAAAATTGCGTTGATGAAGCTCCGCCGCACGGTGGTGGAGGTGCAATGGTGTGGGGAATAATCAGTTACAATGGAAGGAGTCAATTCGTGCACATTGAAGGAGGCTTGAATGCGCAACGATACGTCAATGAAATTCTTCGACCCCATGTCCTTCCACTTTTGGCTACCCAAAGGTCTGTGTTTCAACAGGACAACGCCAGACCCCATTGTGCACGGTTGACCACGCAGTTCCTGACTGCCAACAACATTCTCACCCTTCCCTGGCCATCCCTGTCTCCAGACATGAGTTCGATTGAACACCTGTGGGATGAGCTGCACAGACGTGTTTGTCGCCGAGACGTTGCTCCAGCCAATCGTCGTGATCTGTTCCAGGCACTCCAGGAAGAGTGGGCAGCCATCCCACAAGCCCACATCAGACGTCTGATCGCATCCATGCCCAGGAGATGCCAGTCGCTGATCGATGCAAGAGGAGGCCACACACCATACTAACGGGAAAGCCCGTACGCCAAAAAACTCTCGTGACCCAGATGCAAAACAACTGTCAATTGATTGGTTGAAACCTAAGGTATTCTTGTGTGCAATTTGAACAATTAACTCCTTAAATTAAAAAAGTTATTGAATGTCAAAATTATGGCTATGTGTGTGCCGTCTGTAGCTATGCGTTTCTTTTTTTGAACAGTATAGATGCATTTCTCTTTCTCTCTTTCTCTCTTTCTCTCTCTCTCTCTCTCTCTCTCTCTCTCTCTCTCTCACACACATACACTTACATCTAGATATACGTCTCTTTCTCACATACACTTACATTTATATATGCTTCTCTCTCTCACATACACTTATATCTAGATATACTTCTCTTTCTCACATATATTTACATCTAGATGTACTTCTCTTGCTCTCACATACACTTACACCTAGATGTACTTCTCTCTCTCTCTCTCTCTCTCTCTCTCTCACATACACTTACTTCTAGATATAATTCTCTCTCTCACATACACTTACTTCTAGATATAATTCTCTCTCTCACATACACTTACTTCTAGATATAATTCTCTCTCTCACATACACTTGCATCTAGATATACATCTCTCTCTCTCACATACACTTACTTCTAGATATAATTCTCTCTCTCACATACACTTGCATCTAGATATACATCTCTCTCTCACATACACTTACTTCTAGATATAATTCTCTCTCTCACATACACTTACTTCTAGATATAATTCTCTCTCTCACATACACTTGCATCTAGATATACATCTCTCTCTCTCTCACACATACACTTACAACTAGATGTACTTCTCTCTCTCACATACACTTACATCTAGATGTACTTCTCTCTTTCACATGCACTTACATCTAGATATACTTCTCTCTCTCTCACATGCTCGTATCTAGATGTACTTCTCTCTCTCACACACACTTATATCTACATGTACATCTCTCTCTCTCTCACACACTTATCTATGGATGTACTTCTCTCACACACACACACACACACACTTATCTCTAGAAGTACATCTCTCTATCACATACTCTTTCAAATAGATGTACTTCTTTCTCTCACATACACTTACATCTAGATGTACTTCTCTCTCTCTCTCTCTCTCTCTCTCTCTCATACACTTACATCTAGATGTACTTCTCTCTCTCTCTCGCATTCATTTACATCTAGATGTACTTCTTTCTCTCACATACACTTACATCTAGATGCACTTCTCTCTCTCACATACACTTACATTTAGATGTACTTCTCTCTCTCACATACACTTACATCTAGATATACTTCTCTCTCTCATATACACTTACATCTAGATATACTTCTCTCTCTCACATACACTTACATCTAGATATACTTCTCTCTCTCATATACACTTACATCTAGATATACTTCTCTCTCACACATACACTTACATCTAGATGTACTACTCTCTCTCTCTCGCATTCATTTACATCTAGATGTACTTCTTTCTCTCACATACACTTACATCTAGATGCACTTCTCTCTCTCACATACACTTACATTTAGATGTACTTCTCTCTCTCTCATATACACTTACATCTAGATATACTTCTCTCTCACACATACACTTACATCTAGATGTACTTCTCTCTCTCACATACACTTACATCTAGATATACTTCTCTCTCTCATATACACTTACATCTAGATATACTTCTCTCTCACACATACACTTGCATCTAGATATACATCTCTCTCTCTCTCACACATACACTTACAACTAGATGTACTTCTCTCTCTCACATACACTTACATCTAGATGTACTTCTCTCTTTCACATGCACTTACATCTAGATATACTTCTCTCTCTCTCACATGCTCGTATCTAGATGTACTTCTCTCTCTCACACACACTTATATCTACATGTACATCTCTCTCTCTCACACACTTATCTATGGATGTACTTCTCACACACACACACACACACACACTTATCTCTAGAAGTACATCTCTCTATCACATACTCTTTCAAATAGATGTACTTCTTTCTCTCACATACACTTACATCTAGATGTACTTCTCTCTCTCTCTCTCTCATACACTTACATCTAGATGTACTTCTCTCTCTCTCTCTCGCATTCATTTACATCTAGATGTACTTCTTTCTCTCACATACACTTACATCTAGATGCACTTCTCTCTCTCACATACACTTACATTTAGATGTACTTCTCTCTCTCACATACACTTACATCTAGATATACTTCTCTCTCTCATATACACTTACATCTAGATATACTTCTCTCTCTCACATACACTTACATCTAGATATACTTCTCTCTCTCATATACACTTACATCTAGATATACTTCTCTCTCACACATACACTTACATCTAGATGTACTTCTCTCTCTCACTTACATTTACATCTAGATGTACTACTCTCTCACACACACAATCACATCTAGATATACTTCTTTCTTACACACACACACACACATACAGCTAGATGTACTTCCATCTCACACACTTATCTCTAGGTGTACTTCTCTCTCTCATTCACACTTACATCTAGATATACTTCTGTCACACACACTTACCTCCACATGTACTTTTCTATCTATCACACACACTTACATCTAGATGTACTTCTGTCTCTCACGTACACTTACACCTAGATGTACTTTTGTCTCTCACTTACAATTATATCTAGATGTGCTTCTCTCTCTCACACATACTTACACCTAGATGTACTTCTCTCTCTCACACACACTTACACCTAGATGTACTCTCTCTCACACATACTTACACCTAGATGCACTTCTCTCTCACACACACTTACACCTAGATGTACTATTCTCTTTATCACACATACTTACAATTAGAAGTACTTGTCTCTCTCTCTCACACACTTACACCTAGATGTACTATTCTCTTTATCACCCACACTTAAATCTAAATTTACTTCTCTCTCTCACGCACACTTACATCTAGATGTACTATTCTCTCTCTCTCTCTCTCTCTCATACACACACACACTTGCATCTAGATGTACTTCTCTCTCTCTCATACACTTACATCTAGATGTACTTCTCTCTCTCTCATACACTTACATCTAGATGTACTTTTCTCTCTCACACACGTACACCTAGATGTACTTCTCTCTCACACACATTTACATATAGATGTACTTCTTTCTGTCTCTCACACACTTACATCTAGATGTACTTCTCTCTATCTCACACACTTGCATCTAGATGCAGTGACAGTGTGTCTTTTAAGTTTAATACACACAAAACGTCTGCAATGATTATCAATCAGAATATCATCATCACCATCACCACCATCATCACCACCACAATCACCCTACAACTCCACAAGTAGCGTAGGGCTTCTGTAAATTTCTGCAGGTCCTTCTACTCTTTGGCATCTATTCATTATCCGTCCATCTGGTCTTTACCCCTTACATAACTGTTTCCAGAAACTGGGGCATCATAATACATTTAGCGCAGAAACAAAGGAAATAAATAAGATATAAATAACGGCGACAGTATCTGCTGACCACTACTTTCCGGGGCCCATTAGGTGCTGGGCCCCCAGAAATGTGCTTGCTTCACCCTGGCGGTAGTTAAGCCACTGGTCTTTTTACATGGTAAAATTATTTTAGCTGTCTAATTTTGACCTCCTTCATTAATTATCTTTTCATTCCTAGGTTTCCTAGAACCTCTTTATTTGTTTTCGTCTTTTTCCACATGACGCGCCGTATTCATATACAGCTGACATTCAAAAATCCGGCCATCGATAATCCGGTTCCTTCAGATTTCCGGCATGGATTTCGGAGCGCATTTTTAAATTTACCGCGTTGGCGCGCCACTGTTTTCTGGAGCAGTTTATGTTTTGATGCAGCTGTTGGGTCTTGCTTGCACGTGTTAACAGGCATTCCTGCTCATTCCTTCTCATTTTATCATTTATTTGCTGCTGTTTAGCCCCATTATGGATTCAGCAAATAAAAGAAGTGGTGTAAAACGTAAACATCGTGCATTGTCGATCGCAGATAAAGTGTACAGGTAGTCATTTTCTGTTAAATATATACAGAATATATGACCATAAAAAATCCGGCATTTTAAAAAATCCGGCACTCCTCGGGTCCGGAGGTTGCCGGATTCTTGAATGTCTACTGTCTCTTCCTTCTTCGGTTAAATTCGGTGAACGCCGAGTTATTTCAAGATTGCTAACAAATCAACAACACAACACTTACGTTCATTCCAGTTATCAGAGATTAGAACGCTCGAAAGGTCACACAAAAATAGGTGAAGTTCTCAGGTATTGGTTTCTTACATTCAGCCAGGTATGACGGTGTTACTGCATTAGCTACCGATTTTCTACTTGTGTGCTAATTTTTTTCTGTTTACGTCTGCAAATGAGTACAGGCATTCGCGGTCAGTTGACCTCATTTAAGGATGGCGGACTTGCAAAAAATTATTACCGATGTTTTCCAGTTATTTTTATGACCGAAATGCAGCAGAGTAATTGAGGGGGAAACCAGGGAACGTGTCCCAGACTGGCTATCCCAGCTTCGTGTCCTCCCCGGGGGTCTCCGAGAAAACAAGGAAAGAATAAGTTTACTGCTGCTCAAGCAAATCGTTAGAGGTAATTAATACGGGGTTGCGCACGAGCCTAGCAATTCCATAACGTAAGACTAATTGCTTCAGAAACTACCGCTGCAAGATCATATTATGCTTGTTGTAGGCTTCCTGCAAGGGGACCAGATACAGTGATGGCTTCTCGCCCCATAAGGACCGAAAGAGGAAATGAAAATAATGGGACTGGTCCAGGCAACAGCAGTGTTACCATTAACCAGGAAAGACAATACAACTTTTTTTTTCCTATTCACATTGACGTCAAGTGGGTAGCTGTTTTAAGTAATTCTGCGATTTTTTTATCTTCCGCCATCAGTTGGCATCAAGGTAAAAGTGACTCAATTTGAATGCAAGAACAAGATATAAACGGCTTGATCAAAAAGGAGGCCGTTAAATCAAAACAAAAAGAAAGAAATGAATGAACAATAGAAATTATAAACATGCGAGCAAGAGAAGGAGACTCACTAAGTTAGGGTGACCATAAGTCATCTTTTCCTCGGATCTGTCCTCTTTTCACCTGAAGATTGAGCGTCCCGGCGGCCTTTTTCAAAAGTCCATTTTGTCCGGACCCCCCCCCCCCCCCCCCCCCCCCCCCCCCCCCCCCTTTTCGGAAATTGAGCATGAATTAGATTAGGGTTTTCTTTTGCAAGTATGAGTATTATTGGCCAGTTGCTCTAAAACTGTTAAATCCGTGAAAGACATTCCAGGGCAGTTTGTGTCAGAGTCTTTGCCCTTGAAGATTCCGAATACGCTTGTTGAAAAACAAAGAGACGGACATGACAGTTTGTATTACACGTTTCATGATGATAACAAATGCCCGTACATCCGTTGTTTAGCATACTTGGAGTTATGGACGAAACCATTTGAAGATTTCACAAATTTTTCATGAATGACCTTACAAGGAGTACCAACATGGGATGATGTGCGAGCTTCTGGTCAATATTAAATTGACAAAGACGCTGCATTGAGCAATCTGACAACATTTGATTGAAACAACACTAATGACGAATGATTTATGTCGTTGATGACACATGAGAAGTAAATCAAATTTTTAAAACAGTCAGTAAAAATTGAATTTCTTCTGAACTTATAATGATTGCACAATATTTGTTTGCGGTACAACACACAACACACGCGCGTACAGTCTAATTTCAGTGATGGAAAGTCACAGGACAAAATACAGAAACAGTTTTTCTATGGATTCCATCAACGGAATTTTGTGTCTGCATTTTAACTTTAAAAATTATGCTGTCAATTCCACGATTATTTAAAAGGAAATACCGAATTGTTGAAGAACATGATGTCCGTAAATAAATAAACAATAATATTATCATTAAATAACAATAATAATAATTTTATTAATACTGATTAACATAAGGAAAGTTAATTTCTGAGGTTAAAGCGACCGGGTGACCCAGGATCAAACACGGGCGAGAACATTTGAAGATTTTTTTCGTCGACCGGGATTTGGACTTGATTAACGAGCCCTGGCGAGGACATTTGAAGAAAGGACTGGCGGCTCCTGAGCCGACCCAGCTCTAATGGGTACCTCCGAAATCGGCGAGTATCTGCCTGAATGGCGAGGGACACCTGTCTCTGTGCAAGAAAAAAGGGATACTCCCGTAAAATTTGTCTCATGTTAGAAATACTAACCTGAAATTTCGCCTCGAGTAATAGCGGGCGTACGAAACAAAAAACAAAAACAGGCTACTGCTAAATCCCAGCATCTAATGTACACACCTAGGATACACATGAATAGAAGTGCCTTAAAACCCTTCTATCCTGGTGGCACGCTAGTTTCATGTACACTTGCTACACAGTACCTAAAGACCCTCTACATGAACAAGTAATTAATAATCATTAAGTAATTAATATTGAAAATATCAGTAACACATTGTAAAAAAGCAGAAAAGGAATAAATAAACATTATATATATATAGTTTCAAAGATATTGAATATTCAATAAACACAAATAAAAAAAACAAAACCATACACCAAAAAGAAACAATTCATACGAAAATAAAAAGCAATAACCACTATAACTTAATGCAAATAAGAAACACAAACTGCAGCATTCTATTGTAACAAATCAACACATGATACCTCCCAGCAACAAAATGAGTATCCTGTAAATAGTTAATAAGAAATATACAATGCACAAATTTGTAAATAGCTGTTGTACAAGGGGATTGACATAAGTCTTGGGCCTGACCATGAAGGAGTCACAGGAGGAAGATGAAACTTGGCACATTTAAAGTTCATCATATTTGCACTGAATGTGTGAAGTACGCGTTTGTTTCTTCTTTGGGTTTTCCTGCTACGGTGCATGGCGCAATGTACCCTATTGACCGGATCTGCTGCTCCAAAGATTTGACAAAACAATTGAAAAGAAGGAGGCCAGAGCTGTGATAAAATTTATGATGTTTCAGGGGAAAACACCTACAGAAATACACAGGGAGATGGAACCAGTGTTTCGTGATTCTTGTCCTTCATATACTTCGGTAAAAAAACTGGTGTCAACAGTTTAAGTGCGGCCGCTCAAATGTTGCTGATCTGCCAAGATCTGGTAGACCAGCCTCAGAGTGCAACGATGAAAATGCAACAAGAATGAAGAAAATCATTGACCAGGATCGAAAAATGACAGTTGTGGAGATAGCTAGTAGAGTAAAACTAAATGAAAGAACAGTCTATAGAATTTTACACAACAGACTGAACATGAGAAAAGTGTGTGCACGCTGGGTTCCGCGACTGTTGACACGTGAACAGAAGCAAACGAGGGTAAATTGCTGTTAACAGTTGCTCAAAAAGTGTCAGTCACAAAATTTTTTGGAGACCATGGTGACAGTAGATGAGACTTGGGTACACCATTATGACCCCGAATCCAAAATTTCCAGCATGCAATGGAAAACCCTGGGTTCCCCAACACCTGTCAAGCCGAGAGCGCAGTATCTGCAGGAAAAGTGATGCTGACTGTTTTTTGGGACGGCAAAGGTGTCCTTTTGAAAGATTATCTGCCTGGTGGCAACACAGTTAATGGACAGTACTATGCAGATCTTGTCACCAAACTAAGAAAGGTTGTGACCAGGAAACGAGGGATAACGCGCACTCAAAATCTTCCTTTGCTTCAAGACAACGCGCCCTCTCACAAAGCACGGCTTGTGCAGCTAGCAGCCAACGATTTGAATATTGAAATTCTTCCACACCCACCATATTCTCCAGATTTGGCTAAATCAGACTTTTTTCTATTCCCAAATCTTAAAAAAACCGCTTTAAAAAATATCATTTTGACAGCGATGAAGAGGTTATACTGGCAAGTGATGACTGGTTTAGTTTGAAAAATAGGGTGTTCTATTCCCAAGGTCTTTTCAAGGTCAAGCAGAGATCGCAGAAGTGTGTCAATTCAGACGGTGGCTATATTGAAAAGGAATAAACACTATACAAAATTTCAGCTCTCTGTGACATGTCCTTCATGGCCAGGCCCAAGACTTATGTCATTTCCCTTGTAAATAGTTATCATCAAGTGCTGTACAATCAAACAATCAAATGTAAATAGCATTCTCATTTAAATAAAACACAAAATGTAAATAGAAACGTAATCGAATCCACCCAACATTGTCAGAAATCTCCCAAAGTCGCCGGAAAGATACGTGTCTTTCGATTTTCTGAATATTTCGGGTATTCGGATACAAGGATACATACTTGTAGTTTATAATTATTCACACAAACGTAATGTTCAAAATGATATGACTTTAAATTAAAATAATGGACTTCTTACTTTTTATTTCTCTTTATAATATAGCATGTGTTATTTGTGCCCCAAAACAAGAGTCTCAGTACCAGGTGTTGCACTTGACTCGTTCAGACAAGGAACCCCACTATCTATTATGTCTAAACTAGTGGTAGGCAACCAAGGAGCTGTGCAATCTACTTTAGAAACAATGCGCTCTCTAAAGACCTACCTTTAATAAATCATGTCCGTTTTTAGGTTTCGGAGTAGTTGGGATTTGGAGTAAGTGCAGTCAATATGTAATGTTATCTCTACCCGAATATCTTCTTCTTCTTCGTTCGCCCTGAAAAGGACGGTGGTTGCGTTTTGTCTGTTTACGCCTAAGCTGTGATATCTGCACCTTTCGGTCGACACATCCGACTTCAGCACGGCATTTTTTAGGGACCGGGTTTGCCTTCCCATTGCGATCCGCACTCGCTCAGCCAGACTGCACTGCTGCAGACTGTTTCCAGGACCACCACGTGGAGGTGGAGTGCGGTCTTGACCAGCTCTGGTTCGCTGGTCCTGATGCAAGCAGTACAGCTATGGGTCGCTGACTGCATTCACTATTGCTGCATCTTGGGGTCCCTACCCGACGATCTCATCAGCATCATCAGCTGCCATCTCCGCAACGAATTTCGGCTGCAATTGATTTCCAACGTCTTCTGCCTCATGTCTTGATGGTGCACTGTCTGTCAGACTATTCCCTGTCCATCTGTTGATGCTATCATCCCACTTATAGCGTTGCCGTGCACTTTTGCCTTCAGGGCTGCCTTCTTTTATGATCTTCAGTACGGTGTTATGTCTGTAATATGAATACATTAAAGTACGAACCACACATTGTAATATAATGCGAATCTTGACATGTACGATATTCTGTAAATAAACATGGCTACGAACTGAACATGCTTTTACTGAGTGCTTTCTGAAACATGTGTGTGCTTGTGTAGATGACGAGGTAATGCTTATATACATACATCATAACATTACATGGTGGCAGCGGTCGATACCGGACTGACGCAAAACAGCTACACGATAACACGTGAGTACAGTTTATTCGGCTAATTTTCGTCATCGAGGTCAACAATGGCAGCTAAACATTACCGCAGCGCACCGCAAATGAGATTTGCCGGTCAAGATGATAAGAGTGAAGCTTTCTTGTTATGGCGTCAACGCATAGATCTATATTCCAAGACCACTGGTCTGGAAGGACAAACCCTAACTCCATATATCCTAGAAGCATTGGACGATGAAGGTTTGAAAATCTACAACAGTTTTGCTACCGCCATGCCGGTTGAGTCGGCAACCGACCCCGTAGCCATATTGGACGAATTTGAAAAGCGTCTGATCATAAAGCACACAAACTTTAGAGCGGCAAGATTAGAGCTTCACCACCTGCGACAGAAACGTGATGAAAGCCTAGATGATTTCTTCACTCGCATTAAGGAGAAAACAAGAGTATGTAAATTTAGCAACGAAGAAGAAAAAGAGCGAATTATTGAACAGATTCTTCTTAGCACACCAATGCCAGAGTTCCAGAAATGGCTACTGAGCCAGAGTGATACGCTAACTTTACAACAACTTCTGGATGAAGGCAGGAAACACGAGGCACAAGCACTAAACATTAAACAAATTCAGCAAGGTACATTAGCAGCCCAGGTGGATGCAGTGAAAAGCTATAAACCTAGACACAACAAAGCAACTGGTTCGAAACAACAAGAAAAACACAACACAAGCAGAGGTGCTATGTGTAAATGTTGTGGCCTAAACCACATACAAAACCACTGTCCAGCTAAAGACTCTACATGTCATTACTGCAGAAAGAGGGGCCACTGGATAAAATTATGTTTCAAGAGGAAACAAGACAGTGCTCAACACAAACTTCACAGCAGAAAGTCGTCAAAACAAACACACTCTATGATGACTGAGGACCTTGACTCCAGTGAAGAAAGTGATCCTTCCACTTTTGATACTGTGAAGATACTAACTTTCAGTAATGAACCAAAGAGAACGCAGGCTTTCTGCAAGGTACAATTCCGAATACCAGGAATTAAAATGCACAAAGAAAGAAACATTCGGTTCAAGATAGACACAGGTGCCCAAGGTAACACTCTACCCTTAAGAATATTCAGACAGATCATGCCTGACAAGGTGGATGAGCAAGGATTTCCCACAAGGGATGTAAAACGTAGGAGTGGCAGGACAAAGCTAAGAGCTTACAATGGAACAAGTATAGACTGTTTTGGAGCAGTAACACTTGAATGTTCATACAGAGGCTCAGAATGGACATCGTCAACATTTTACTTGGTAGATGTTGAAGGACCTGCAATTTTGGGTTTACCAATGTGCGAAAAGCTGAGTGTGGTAACTATTAACAACATTAAAGAGGATATAGGTTTTGCAGATGCTCTCAGCAGACTACCAAACCCCAACAAGATAACAGATCTTACCCCAAACATCAAAGTTGATTCTGTCAAGTTTAGCGATAATCGACTTGAACACATCAGAGAAGACACAACGAGAGATCCTATTCTTAACTCTCTCAAAGAACTGATATACCATGGATGGCCAAGCTCTATCAGGGAAGTTCCAACACACATCCGTCCATACTTCTCTATGAGGGACGAGTTAAGCATCGAAGATGGTCTGATCCTTAAAGGAGATCGCATTGTAGTACCAGAAACACAACGCGATATCATCCTTAAACAACTCCATAATAGTCACCTTGGTATTGTGAAGACACAACTGAGAGCAAAGAAAGATGTTTACTGGCCACAGATAAACAAGGACATAGAAACACTATGTAAAAACTGTTCAGTTTGCCAAGAACATGCAAATAGGCAGTGCAGAGAACCTCTCATACCATCAGACATACCATTGAGCCCTTGGAGCATTATAGGAACTGATATTTTCTCAATCGACAATAATGACTATCTTGTTATTGCTGATTACTACAGCAAATTTCCCATCATTGAGAAACTTCCACAACCCTCACCATCAGCTGTTATTGCAGACATTACAAAGAAGTATTGCAGCATGTTTGGCATCCCAGATGAAATTAGATCAGACAACGGTCCACATTTCTCAGGTCAAGCATACCGAAATTTCACTAAGGACTGGAAGATCAAACACACAACATCATCACCTAGATACCCTAAATTTAATGGTTTCATTGAGAGACAGATACAAACTATCAAGTCAATCATGAAGAAAACAAGAACAGAGGATGTACACCTAGCACTCTTGAGATGGAGAACAACACCGGTAGACAGTAAGATCGACAGTCCAGCAGAACTTATGTTTGATAGAAGAATTAAAGACCTTCTACCATCTAAGGTCCACTTCCGTCCACAACATAGAGACAGCACATATGATCAACTTCAGCATCGTCAGCAAGTTCAGAAATCCAACTATGACAAATGTGCTAAAGACCTACCACCATTATATCCTGGTCAGCATGTGACTACCTACAACCACAACAATGACACATGGTCAAAAGCAACAATCATTTCCAGAAACCCTGAACCCAGGAGCTATACTTTAAGACTAGACAGCAGCAGCAACCTCCTGAGGCGAAACAGAGTGGACATAAGAGAAATCCCACAGAATACAACAGAACAGAGAATTCCCATGCTTTCAACAGACAATGCAGTAACTCCAGACCTTGGTGCCCCACAAAACCAACAAGCGCCAAGGCCGAAATCACAACCAACTCAAGCTAAACCAGGGACTTCCGCAGAACCACCAGCACTTTACACCACTCGTTCTGGCCGTACAGTGACACCTCCCAGCCGATACAGACAGTGACATATATACTCACACTGAGCATTACACATACTTATCCTTTCTCACATGAAACATTTCGTTGGAAATGTTTGCACACATTTTTTTTTTTCAAAAAAGGGGGGATGTAATATGAATACATTAAAGTACGAACCACACATTGTAATATAATGCGAATCTTGACATGTACGATATTCTGTAAATAAACATGGCTACGAACTGAACATGCTTTTACTGAGTGCTTTCTGAAACATGTGTGTGCTTGTGTAGATGACGAGGTAATGCTTATATACATACATCATAACATTACATGGTGGCAGCGGTCGATACCGGACTGACGCACAAAACAGCTACACGATAACACGTGAGTACAGTATTCTGAGCGTACTGATAAACTAACTTTGGTAGGACGGAGTATATATACGGAAAAACTGTTATTTCACTAACGGGTGCGAGAAATTGCGCCTTCGGCCATACCAGGGGAATCAACTCGTTCGACTCTCGATATAAGATTATCTGCCCCCTGGGGCCGACCAACAACACAGAATCAGCTAAGCGAACAGACCGTCTTTGATCTCGTCTCTTCTGCTGCAGATCAGATTATTAGCTCCCCTTGGACCGCGGACACACGAATGTGGTCGGTAAATCTTATTATCTCCCCTTTTTTGCATTCGCTTAAGTCCCCTGAAACGTAGGTCATCAAACAGTTCGTCGGGAACTCTCTGCTCGCGTTTCCCCCTGATCAAAGAAACCTCTTTTATCGATACGCGCACGTCTGCCTGTTCAACAATTTTGATTGCCGAATCAGCTCGCGTGATAATTTATGATAGGCGAATTATGCTTTCGCTGGCTGTTATCCTAGCCTGTACAAACGTAGGTAAACGCTTGTCAGCCTGTAAACAGAAGAAATAGGCGTGGCTTCAAAGGTGGGTCTACAGTCAGTGAATTTCGTGGTTTTCACGTAGCAAAAATTATAACCTTCGATGGGGAAGCAAAGGTGAAACGGGTCACTGTTGCACTATTTGCATATATATGTGACACCAATGTCAAGAATTCCTATTGACTTGACGCAGACGTTTGCCTTGTATGAATGTGTTTTCTTACTTACTTACTTACTTAGTCGTTCCCCTTCTACCATGAGGTGTAGAGGTTTGGAAGAGAGAGCGCCAGACCATTTTATCAGCTGTCTTCTTCCTGGCCTGGTTCCATTCTAGTCCTCGGTCCTTCAAAGATTGTCTAATGTTGTCCTCCCAGCGGACTCTGGGTCGTCCTGGAGGTCTGGATCCCTGGCTCTTTGTTTCTCATGCTTGTCGTGGTAGCCGATCTTCTCCCATTCTGCAGACATGGCCAAACCATCTTAGTTGGGACTGTTCTATTTGGGTCTGCAGCGGATGGGATTTTAGGCCTTGACGGATCGTCTGGTTGCGGACCATGTCTCTTCTTGTTACTACAACCACTTTCCTCAGATACCTCATTTCTGAGGTTTGGATCTGGCTTTTGTGGGTTGTAGTCATTGCCCACGACTCGCATCCATATGTCAAGACTGGGACATAGGTGGAGCGGTATACAGCCATCTTAGTTTTCTTACCAACCTCTTTCTTGCTGAGGAATCCACGATTTATGGCCTGAAAAAGTCTCCCAGCCGCTGCTTTTCGAGTGGCCAACTCTTCTTTGATGCCTCCCTTTCGGTCTATAATAGCTCCGAGATATTTAAAGTGGTCGACCTGCTCCAGGACCTGTTCTCCCAACTTAATCTGATGTTTTCTTTCTTCTCGTGATATCACCATGGATTTTGTTTTAGAGCTGCTTATGACCATCCCTCTCTTCTCCAGCTCTTCCTTCCAGACTTGCAGGTTGGATTGGAGATGTGCCTCTGATTTAGCAATCAGGGCAACATCATCAGCAAATGCCAGCTCCGAAATATAGACCTGTCTCATCTTCCAGTACCCCACTGAATACTTTCTTGTTCTCTCCTTACATGCCTTGATGACATCGTCCATAAGGAGAGTATGAAGAGGTAAGGTGATAGGATATCACCTTGTCTTACACCAGTGGTGGTCCTGAACTCTTCTGACTTATGGTTTGCTGTCCTCACATAATTTCTGCAAGACTTGTAGAAGCTCTGTATAGCATGAATCAGAGGTGCTGGAATATTCTTCCTTGCCAAACAGTCCCAAAGTTTGCTCCAGGGGACCCTGTCAAACGCCTTTTCCAGATCTATGAAACAAAGATGGATCTCACTCTTATACTCAAGGGCCTTTTCACTCAGCTGTCTGAGTGTGAAGATTAGGTCTTGAGTACTTCGGTTTGCTCGGAATCCGCACTGGACCTCATCCAATTGTGGCTCAGCTAGGCGTCGGAGTCTCTGCTCTAGGATTCTAGAGTAGATTTTACCAGGGACACTGAGAAGGGATATGCCTCTATGGTTTCCACATTGTCGATTGTCACCCTTTTTGAAAATTGGTGTTATGATGGCGATCTCCCAATCCTTTGGTATGGTCTTGTTGCACCATGCTGCCTGTAGGACCTTTAAGAGTAATAGGTCGCCTGATGCTCCCATGTACTTAACCATTTCTGGTGTTATACCATCATGCCCTGCTGCTTTGCCCATCTTGATTTTCTCTAGTGCTGCCCTCAGTTCTTCCATCTTTATGTCATCTTCACCATCATTGGTTTTCTCTTCTGTGCTAGTGGTTATCATTTCTGATGCTTCACCATGCTCACCATCCAGGAGTTCTGAGAAATATTCTTTCCATCTTTCCATTACTTCCTTCGGGGCAGTAAGCAATTTGCCTTGCTTGTCCTTTATAAATTTGAGAGGGCATTGTTTTTCTTTCTTCATGTTCTTTAGGGTCTTATAGAACAATTTCTGGTTTTCTTGTGCATCTTTTTCTAGCTTTTCTCCAAATTCTTCCCAGGACTTCTGTTTTGCTGCTAGCACTTTGTTCTTTGCTTTTGTTCTGAGTGTCACATATTCTCTATATTTTTCCATTTGTCCTGTTGTGTTTTTAGCTCCTAAGTATTGTTTCCATGCCATTTTCTTCTCTCTTATTTTCTCTTTGACTTCCTCTGTCCACCAAGGTGTCCTCTTTCTCTGGTTCCCAAGTCGGACTTCACCGCATGCTTCTGCAGCAGCTGAGTTTATGATATCCTTGAATTTATTCCAGAGGGTTTCCAAGTCATCAGGTCGTTCTTCTGTGTTGCTCACTGCTGTAGCAATAAGCCCCTGATATCTGGTCTTAATTTCTGGCTCTCTCAGCTTGTAGGTCCTAATGTTCATTTCTCCTGCTCGTTTACTTGGTTTCTTGCGTGATGTTGGGCAGTTCCTAGGCTGAGCAACTCTTTCAGTTGTTCGTTTGATTGTTAGCAGGTAGTGATCACTTCCAATCTCTGGCCCCCTCCAGACTCTTGCATCTCGGACATATCTGAATGAGCTTCTCCGAACAATGGCATAGTCGATCACTGACTTCTCATTCTTGGTTGGTTCACATCTAGTGTATGCATGTATGCGCTTATGGGGGAACTTTGTGTTTGTAATGATCAGATTCTGCTCACTGCAGAATCTAAGGAGTCGCTTTCCATTGTCATTGAGAGTATCTTCTCCATATCTTCCGATAACTCCACCCCATCTAGCATGGTCATTTCCAACTCTGGCATTAAAATCTCCGAGCATAATAACTTCATCTAGGCAGTCATCCACTGTCCTTTGAAGCAGCTCAAAGAATTCCTCCTTGACCTCTGCTCTCTCATCCTCATTTGGCCCATACACTATGACCAGGTTGACTATGGTTTCTCCTTCTTTTAGTTTTACAACCATAATGCGCTCCGAGACAAAGTTCCATCCCTTGATACTATCTTTTTGATTTTGGGCCACAATGCAACCCACGCCCCCTTCAGCTCTTTCAGATATGGGTACACCACTGTAGAGCAACGTGTTGCCATCGAGATCCATGACTCCTTGTCCTTTTTTCTTCGTTTCCGTTATAGCCAGGATTTCTAGTTTTGCTTTCCTCATCTCTTCCACCAGCTCCTCTTCCTTCCCATTTATACTTCTTGTGTTCCAAGTTCCATAAGTCGTAGTCCGTAGTCCGTTCCAGTTCGTCGCCTTTAGAATCAGTCCGGTTTTCTCTCTTGTAGTTCGCGTAATCATGATTTAAAGCAAACAGGTGATTGGCCTGTTGTGCCTTTGCATGGTGGAGGGGCTGCCTCCTTACGGCCTCCATGCAGGCCGCCCTCCTCCTTTTTCATCCGGGCTTGGGACCGGCATAGGCGGAGTTTGAATGTGTTTTCAAAGCTTCAAATTTACCAGCTCACCGAATCTTGTCATCCTGGCAAGTCTCAAAGCATACAAAGTAATTGTGTATGTAGCGCTGCCTAATAGAGTAGGCTCCGTGAACGATAAGCGTTTATTCAGGTAGCTTCTTGACTTTGTATATTTTTTCAGGTCAACGCGACTATTCTTAATTAAATTATATATATATATATTCATTAATTCATTAATTCATTCAATAAAACTTAGCTGTAGATGGGCTTTATTTGTGCTTCATTCGAAATATACTGTTCAAAAAAAAAAAAGAAATGCATAGCTATCCGAGGGCGCGTTTTTATGAGTTTGTAAGTAAAATTTGGTGCTAGGGTATATAAAAACCAGCCTCAAATGTTCTTTACAGTGTCAAATGCACGTGTTGACCTGAATTGCGTTCGTTTTTGTAATCGTTACAACGCAGTGGTCAATAGTGTTTATGACGCAATTTTTGACTATAGCTCATGTTGCGCGCACGTGAAAGCAACAAAATTTGGGGTGAACACTATTCACTGACTACGCAACTGAAACCCTATAAAAGGATAACGCTACACAAAAAAAAAAAAAAAAAATTCAGTTCATTTTCAAGCAGACATTTATGGCGTCTCTATCGATAAATTTAAGGAACATTGCTATTGGCCGACTGCATGCAGGCGAAAGTCAAAGTCAGGTTGCCAGGCATCTAAACGTGCATCAGAGTACCATCAGTCGACTTTGGCACCGGTTCCAAGCCATTGGCTCAGTTGAAGACCGGCATCGCAGTGAAAGACCCAGAGTGACAACAGCCAAAAAACTCTCGTGACCCAGATGCAAAACAACTGTCAATTGATTGGTTGAACCCTAAGGTATTCTTGTGTGCAATTTGAACAATTAACTCATTAAATTAAAAAAGTTATTAAATTTCAAAATTATGGCTATGTGTTTGCCTTCAGTAGCTATGCGTTTCTCTTTTTTGAACAGTATAGTATACCCTCTCCACATCAGTGGCGCAACTACCGCCCGGGTGGATCGCGACCGGAAAGTGGTAGTGGGACGGGATCCTCGCCTATATGTACAGGGTGGGTCAAAAGTCAAGCCCCGTAGGCAATTTGTTATATAAATTAAATTAAATGCTCGAACTAGCTGCCATAAACAACTGATTTTAGGTGGCCCCATAACAAATAATGCATAGAGGAGTTAGGTCTGGAGACCTAGGTGACCATCAATGGACCCACGTCGCCCTATCCATTTTCTTGGAAAATCATACTCCCCAAGATTCCCCCCCCCCCCCCCTTCCCCCGCCATAATTCGTGGATTACTTTGCACATGTCCTTCCGTCACCATGTGTGGGTTTTCAATGGGCCAATATCGTGCATTATATCTGTTGAGTGAACCGTTAAGGTGAAACACTACTTCATCGCTGAACATGATACGCTTTTAAGCCTTCTATATAATAAATTGCCTATGGGGCTTCACTTTTGACTGTTGAGATAGATAGATAGATAGATAGATAGATAGATAGATAGATAGATAGATAGATAGATAGATAGATAGATAGATAGATAGATAGATAGATAGATAGCGTCCTCCTGTCATAACTGGCCATGGGTAGGCGCGCCCATGGAGTGACATTCCTCAGCTGCATTTTGCCAGATGTTCCGTACATGTTCTTTTCTCACCTGCTTGTTGTAAGAGCTTTTTTCGCCCAGTCTGAAACTAGGTGCGATCGGCAGCTTCGTCCTCCCAGGATGCTGAATGTATGGCTAGTGCTTTCATTCCCCTCTTGCACACATCTTTGAACTTCAGCTGCAGTCGCCCAGCTGTTTCGTTGCCATCTGCCAGTCGTCCGTAGACAATATCGTTGGAGATGAGACAATCTTCTATGCGGCGAATATGGCCAAGACAGTGAAGTTTGTGTATAAATGCTTTGAAGGAAAGCGTGTGACACCACCCCGACATTGGTCACTTTGTTCTTCCATGAAATACCAAGGATGTGATGTAGACACCGTAGGTGGAAGGTAGTGAGCCTGTTTGATTGCTTAGCTTAAGATGTCCATGTCTAGCTGCCATATAGGAGCATGCTTCTGACGCAGACATAATATAACGCAGGTTTGGTGTTTTTTATGAGTTGAGCTTTCCCCAAACATGCGTTGTGAGACGGGCAAAGATGGTTGCAGCTTTGCCAATGCAACTGACAATTTCTGTGTGTCCAGAGATACATTTTTCGATGATGGTGGACCTCAGTTATGTGAAGTAGTGCACCACTGCCAGTTCATAACAATTGATAGTTGAACAACTGGTGTAACATCCACATTCTTGCGTAGCACATTAGTTTTTATGACTTATTGTGGGTCTAAAGCCCTAGCCCGCTTGAGAGATGCGAGTCATCAAGCTGTGGAACTCCTGTTGACTTTATATGACGATTTCATCATCTTCAGGAAACAGCAAGTCTCTTATAGTGATACTTCTGATTTTCGTTTTTGCATTGAGCCCTGCGAGGTTAAACTGTCAGCCATCTGATCTAGTATGAAGGCATATTCTTTGGGTTGCATTCCAGAATGTATTATTGAAGAGGGTCGAAGCCAAAACACAGCCTTGTTTGACGCCTATGCGTATACCAAACGGCTGTGATGCGTTTCTATCTTACTGGACTATTCGCTTCATATCTTCGTGGAATGACTTTATAATTTCTAGCAATTAGCGGGAAAGCCTATTTTTAAGCAAGATTTATATGAACATATAATTATAAACGACTAATATACTTAATATTTTATATACTCCCCTTGAGACTGTTTCATTTCCCAAGGATTTAAAATTCTTGTTATCGAATTGATCTAAGCCATCTTTTACGCTGACGTTAGCACTGTTTTTTGCAGTCTGAGATTCCTTTCTTGGGAAATAAAGTTGGCACTTAAAGCTACATCTCACTGTGAGATGTTGTGCTCATGGCTTTAGTCATAAAAAATCTTTATGAAACTATAGGTGATCACTATGACTCTTCCGTGTCTGGACTTCGATGAGCGGGCTGATTAATTAAATATGCATGACTCGTCGCTCTGAAGCGGTGCAAACACTCAGTTCTCTCAAGCTTGTTCGTTCCCAGGTAAATGTCGTAAAACACAGCGTTGCCACTCCTAGGTGTATTCACCTAGATCTAGGTTTTTTGTCCCGTCTAGATGTCATTTCCCTTCATTAGTTGAAGAACGCCACCTAGATTTCGCTCAAAATCGCACAAAGTAGCCCAAAAATCGCACAAAAAAGCCCAAGTCGCCGATATCTGTCTTTTTTCTTCTTTAATTCAGAGTGGTAACGCTGGTAAAACAGGACAATTTCCCCGGAAAAAAAAGTGCAAACAGCGCCATAGTGTACGGAAGTATTCAGTGAAGCACCTTTGGTGGCATATAGACGTGACAAGAACTTGAAGGATCTTCTTGTTCACAGCCGTCTCCCAAAGGAGAATGCCACTCACTTTGGCACACTACCCTGTGGTCGGACACGATGCAACACGTGCAAGTATGTCATCTCAACCCAGAAGGTGTCCTTTCCTAAGGCTACGTACACCATCACTAGTAGCTTCACGTGTGAATCGCGCAATGTCATTTATACGATCATATGTAAACGTTGCTGCAAAACCTATATTGGCCAAACAGGCAAACGACTTGGGGACAGATTCAGCCAGCACTTAAATGACATCGCTCAGCAAAAGTCAACACCAGTTGCTATACACTTCAATGGTCCTGACCACCATGGTCCCATCGACATCCAGGTCACAGCGATCCGATCCTGCTCCTCTGACACTGCCAGCCGAGAACAGCTTGAGAACCGTCTTATCCACCGCATGGGGTGTCTAAAACCAGCCGGTCTCAACACTTTTCACACCTTTGTCTGAGGTCACCCTCTCCTCTCTTGCTCTATTTTACTCTTTCCACTCTTATCCTATTCTTCTATTTGTATGCCATATACATTTTTTTATTTCATATTTATTTATCTCCCACTCATTCTGTCCCTTATTATTTCCAGTCCCCACTTTTATCACGTTGGGTAGTTTATTTTCCGGTTTCGTTTTTTAGTTTCTTAGTATGCATTGTGTACATCCGGCGGCGGAAGTCGCTTTCTGTTCAGCCACGCGCTTATCAACAGGACAGCGATTTTGATAGAATTTCGGTTCTTGCCTTCAGGGAAGTGTCGTGGAATATTCTAATCCACATATATAAATTATTAGGTAAATATGAAGCCTAACAAATAAAATTAATAAAGAAAAGAGCAATGGAAAAATAACAGTGCTGTCACAATAAATGTACTCGAAATCCCCCTTGTTTTCTGCTACGTCTGCAAATTGTAACGCTTTCACGTTGATAGTAAAAGCTTACTGTATTATTACCCGCTTTCTTCAATGAAACGTGTGCTGTATTTCTTGGAAAAGCATTGAGAGGCCCTGCGTAATGACCTAAATTTTAAATTCCATTCATGTCTTTTTCTACACTGCGTTACCAAAACGAACGAACAGATGGACAAAAGGATAAAGAGAGAGGGGAGGGCTGAAAATCAGGAACGCATGCAACACGCGTCGCGCGATACACAAATGCTGCCATCACGCGTGTAAGTCTACATGCACTAATTTTTTTTCAGACGGACAGTGATAAAATACACTACCCTTTCCCAGAGTTAGGTTTATAAATCCGGAAATCTCTTATTAGGAAAGACAACATTAGATGGGTTTACGTTTGAAAACATAACAGTACCCAGACAGCACATCTTCGAAACAGGAGGTAGAAGAAATTGCATATTTTGAACGCAGCCACGTAGCTCCTTTAAATTTGTATTTTTGGGTTCCTTAGGGCTTGCTGACAAATAATATGTAAAACGTTACGCAAATAGTCCAGGAATTAATAAATTATACCCAGAATAAAATATTGGGGGTGCCTGACAGCATAAAATCATTTCTGCTCATAAGATTTATTTTAACGTGTTTGAAAAAAATTTACGTTACAGAAATAGCCTACCATGTAAACTCCAAATTGATTGGAGCGCAACAAATGAAAGCCTAACCACGATTGGTCGGACTATAAATACTATCTTTCGTTGTCAGGGGAGACGGGGAAGGGTAACACTTGTCGAAACGGGGCTCATTGGTCAGACTCGCTGATATACACACTTGGGAGCGTTAGTTCGAAACCACTTGTTTAAATAAGCTTGATAAAGCATCAGTGCGTTGAAGCCAGCTTATATTTTGCTAAATAAAAGCCTGGAAGATAAGCAGATGGGAATTTGTGCCAGTTTGTGCCAGAATTCATTGCTAATCAACGTATCTGTGTTTATTCGTATGAATTGTGGTAAGCTTGAACCATTCAATATCTTTTAATGAAAATTGAATGTGAAGTGTTGATTTATGCCTGTATATATATGTGTAGTTCAGTGGCCAACGTGAGGTAAAGCCTATAATGCTCCAGCCGGAACAGAGGGTGTCGGAGGAAAGTCAAACGGCATGGAATGGCCAAATAGTACACTGACACCTGGATGATTGAATAGAAAGAAATAATGCTGGAATTGCAGAGGCGTAGTAACCATTAAGAAGGGTAATACTGGAATAAAGTATTTCAAATGAAGCTGACAGTTGGCCTAATGCTCTGAACTCAATGTTTGTGCTGTGTTGTGATCAGTGTAACAAGAGAGTTTAAGTTAGTTATGAAGTAGAAGGTACATCCTTCTTGATTTCAGGGACCGTGGTCTTGATGGTAGTGAGCAGCACCTGGTCAGAGCTTTGCTGAATCCAGAGTCGGACAGCATACTCCTTGGTCTTTTTAGCTATCAGTGAGGTGTCTCCTGAGCCCAGAGGAGAATTCGAGCAGAGGAGTCCTTTCCTGCCGCCATCACGCCAGATAAGCGAATTGGCCAGCTGAGCTCAACATTATGTCCCCTCATCTTGAAATGACTTTGTAAAAATAATATTAAGAGGGGAAATTAATTGTCTTAATATCAGGAACTGAGAACATCTCCAATACTAATTTCCTTAAGACAAACTATTGAAGTCATGATGACAACTACCAACAGAGCTTGAACAAAACCAAACCAGTATTACCTCATACTACTATTACACAACTGACACACATAGGATATTTGTAATAATATATGTCACTACCAGATTCATATTAATACATTCTGTACATAACTTGTAATTAAAATTGATTGTGATTCCTGGTTCCTTTGTATTTGAATCAGGACACATACACATTTATGACAGTAATGAATACATATTGTTAATTGAAAAGTTACGAGTGACTTCTTTAAGATATTCTCATAGAGTGTTATATGTATGTAAGTGTCACAGTGTTGTTAAGAGTAGTGGATTAAATTAAATTGTTTGTCTGTTGTTGTGACTTACACTTCACCATACTCATACCCTAGACACATAACGTAGCATCACACTATTCCAGAATAATTCTGACTGAGATATATAGATATGTGGTAGCAAGTAAGGTTATCTATAATACACTACTCTTAATAGATATAGATACCTTCACAGCTGATCTCAGTCAGTACACTAAGTTCCCTATAAGTATTTATAACATCCCACTTCACCACAGGAAGTACCCAGTTTCTATTTTATTTAGTTTTTATAGTAGCACACAAATATCTAGCAGGCCTTGATGTTATAAAAGTTACTTGCGGGATTAGCTGAGAAATTAAACTGTAATGCCGGCCCCAAACGCTCCCGAATTCACAGAAACTACGACAGTGAGTGATTTGACTTGCTCAATGCCAGGGCCGAGAATAGGACTTTATTAAGGGTTTTAATACAACATTTTTTTAAATGCACTATTTTGGTACCGGTACAGTATAATTCCCCCCCCCCCCCCCCTTTTCTCCCGTATCTACGGCCCTGCTCAATCCTCAGAGTAAGAATTCAAGATGCATGTAGGGTAAAAGGTAAAGGATTCCGTTACATGCCAATTGAGGCGTATATGGTGTTAGGCCCATATTTTCTTGACAATCGGCACACTACGGGTGATGTGGTCAGCATAATGCCGACCGCCTTAGCCTTCCCAGAGTTGCTCTGGTACCCAATTCATGAGGCTGGGTTGACCCCGGAGCCGTTTGCGGTCTAAAAAAATCCCCTCAACTGGGAGCCGAACCAGGACCGCCGGGCTGGGAAGCCAGTGCAAGGTACGGGTGTTTATTAACCCCTTCTACCCCGGGTAAAATTTACCTTTAGCGCCACCGGCGTTAGTCCGCCGTGAGGTATCGATGTGTAGTCCGTGGTGAGGTATCGATGTGTAATTGGAGGTATTGGGTGTTTGCTGCAGGCATCTCCCTCCCAAATAGTGCAATGGATATGTCTTTCTCCGTGAGTGTTGGGCTAATTTGTTTGGCAACTCACCACTTCGGCTCTAGAGATCATTTCGCTTTTGGGGATTCAGATGGGGTTCACAGAGATGCATTCCCTCCCCGCTAGTCACAGGCGCTCATGATGCAGGCCTCATTTCTTCGTTCTGGGGCTGAGCTTTCGCTGTGGCTGTGTCACGTCCTGCATCCTATGCCTTCACGATTTTCCCCAGCACAGCGGTTCTAAATTTCCATTGAGTTTTAGTGGCTTCGCTTCTCGTATCTCATGAGTTTGACAAATTCTGACTTTGGGTGCAATGTCAGGTCGCATGGCACTCTTCGTTGCAGCTGGGACATTGGGCAGGGCCCGGATACCTTCTAGTTAAAGAGAACGGTGTCACTACGGGAAGGTGCTGCTGTGGACATGTTTGTACAAGAGAGACCATATGCTAGAAGCTTACTGCAAGACAGTAGCTTCCGCGGCGATCACTGCACCTGGATATGAGAGGATGTGTGTTCACGTCAACATCCATTAATGTAGGTGGGACGCCAGGGCCCGAACCCTACATAGACCCCATCGATGTGTAGTAAAATCGTGGGCACCGCCGAAGTTAGCGACACAGTGTATAAGAGAAAACACAATATCCACTTGAAACAAACGTGTTTCCCCATATGTAAAACAGTAGGTAGTTGTAGATAAAGGAAGTTAGATTTAAGCCAGGTTAGTCCAGAGGGGACATTCCGTGAAATTCAGATAAACAGCGGATAGAAGCTTAATTTAGTTTGTGTGGCTTATGTTCCATAAGGAGCGAAATGAAAATAACAAAACGCGGAACACAAAATTGGCAGTGTTTCTACAATAGCTTAAAAATTATTATTTTTTTTAAAGTTTCGCCACCATGAGTATAAACTGCCATAAAATTAGTAAAGTATTTGCGTGTATATACAGTATTACGCTTCCCGCTTCCGTAATATAAACTTTTTATAGCTGATTTTAGACTTTGTAGTAGCTCTTGATGTTGTGCCTGTGCGGTTCAAAGCATAGGCCACTACATCCGGGATATTATCTGGTCGTTGTTGTTATTGGTCCATCGCCATTTGGGCTCCCGCCTAATGCCATGTAGTGGGAGAGGTTATACTTTGACCTGTTAAAATGTCCCTGTTCATTTCTCCTGCGGAATATCTGCTATAGGACTGTCATTTTATAAAAGCTGATGACGAATGTTTTTCACGCTGCTGAAAGCTCATTCTTAATAAGTGTTGAAATATTTCTTAATGTTTGAACGTCAATAAATGTAACTATCTTTCTTATCAATTAATGATATATTTTTAATAATTACTGTATATAAAACTGTGATCCTCGGAGAACATAATGCCTAGTCCTGGAGACACGGCATCATACTTTTTAATTTAGCAGCGTGATCCTCGCCAAGCCAGTTGTTTTATATTTGCTATAATTATTCACAACATCACCATTGGAGAAACATGATTTGTTTTATTCTTAATTTACATGTATTTCCTACAAGTGTTTGCAATGCTTAAAGTCGATACTTTCTTTAAACTTCGATACCAAATACAATTTAAATGGACGTCGCGATACAAACTGTGCCGCAAAAGGGGAATTTTACCAAAACAGACTCATCCCGATACCATCACAAGTTAAGCTATGCTATGGACCCGTCAAGGAAAGCGAAAGAGAGGCCGACCAAAAACAACTTGGCGGAGAACTGTGGAGGCCGAGATGCAAAGAATGAACTAGAGCTGGAGCACTGTACGAAGGATGGCCGCCGACCGAGCAAAGTGGAAGCAGTTTGTTGCCGCCCTACAAGACGCCACCAGGCGTGATGGCCACTGACTGCTTTGACAGTTGGGCGGCTAAGGATCAAAGAAGAAGAAGAAAAAGAATCACTTTCTGCCTTTAAAACGTCATCGTGGTTTTCTTTTCGCCGCTTGTGGAGCATGGAAGAACCACCACAACTGGTTCCATTACAGGAAGCCTGCATCAAGCATTCACATGCTCTTGCTACAGTCACTGCTGGAGCAGTGTGGGTCACATGATGAGGTTGCCAGTCCTATACACAGCCCCATGTTAGTTGCCTTCTACGACATGCATATCGGAGCATATTCCTATTCTTTCTTTGTCTCATTAGAAATGTCCTGAGACTACACAGGTAGCGCAGTGGTTAGCGCACTGGCTTCTTTGTATGGCAATCTTTTCCCCGCCCTCCTATGCTATAAATGACAATGATCTTATAAGCAGTAAGGACATACGATACCAAAGTGACAGGTAAGATAAAAGGGTCTGACCATCACAGAGTGTATATATATATTTTATTGAAGAAAATAATCCACGACATCAAGAAAATCAACATAAGTCTGCCTTTTGAACACTTCGGCAGTCCACAGATCACGAGTCATAGAACAACGTACAACACCCAACACCACTTTCTTTTACTATTAGACAACCACGCAAATCCCTCCTTCACTCGCGTCGCACTATCACTCATTAAAGTCTGTCCAAGTCCTGCTTCTAACGGACAGTGGGCTCCCATTTCTGAATGAACAGCTACGTCTGCCTTAATGTTAAATTACTCCAGGAAATGGCAGCACTTCTCACGACTAAATGCCTAACACTGATCCAATGGATAAGGAAATTAACTTCCGAAGAGAACTTGCACAATTTATCCTTGCGCGCACCCGCTTCCAAAGGGCACTAATGAAGACTACTCTGGAAGTGCGTCTATCCTTGCAATATTCAGAATCCGACTATCAAGTCGCTCTAGGGCACTGCTGATAAACAAACAACGACCAAGTGAGGGCTCTTCACGCTAAGCGCCTCTATGTGCTGAACTTGACGATGACGTGTCTTCATGTACGTGACAAATGGAAAACGATGGCTTCTTCTCTTTGGTTGTATGATAGTAATATCCACGGTGACCGGACGTTAATGGGTCCGACAGTGTTGCTCTGAGGAGTGGAAGGCAAAGGCGCCGGTCATGGGCCGTATGCGATGGCTAACAATTCCGAATGACCGCCAGGTAAGCTAGGTAACTAACAGGCCGTTTGTCCGTCAGTGCGATCTGGGAATATTGGTGGCTGGTAAATGCAGGCTAGCAGAACAAATTCCACGGGCCACTTTATGATGAATGCCCGATCTATTTCTGGAGAATCTTTGTTTGCGCCAGGTAGCAAAAACACAGACAACGTCCATATGACCAGCACTGAAAATACACAATAAGTCAAGAAAATATACATATCTAGCCACAATAGAACATCAAAAAGGCTACACATTTACAACCACAATTGGCATTACTATCTTTTCTCTTCCTCGCTCGACAATACACGTTCGTCAAAACAATCTCCTTTCTCCCCCCTGACACGAATTTACACCCGTACAAGTCTTCAGTCAAGCGTGACGGCTTTGGTCGGCGCGCGTTGGTAATTCGCACAAGAGCGCAAAGTGTTGGTCATCCAAATGCAGTGACACATTAATTGCAAACGCTCAATGCAGAATTAAATTATACACATATAAAACACGCACACGCTCAATGCCGAATTAAATCATACACATATAAAATAACACTCAGTTGTCGTAAAACGTGTGTGTAAACCCACTTCTTGGTTAATACACTATGTCGAGATACAAATATACCCCAGCCAATCAACAAGCAGCGTTCACTAGTCTCTGAGCCAGAATAAATTACACGAAGTATACGGCAGGAAAAAAACGTAAGCCCTGTTTTTCGGATGTCGGTCGCGGCCATCTTGTCTCCCAATATGGCGGAAAACAGAATACAAATAGGCATAAGCCCTGTTTTTCTGGGACTCGTCTCGGTCACGGATTGTACGGCGGATGGTACGGAACCGCATATAGCCAATCAGCTTGCCACGCCGAGAACCAATCAACATCATTCCTTAAGCAGAAAAAGTTACCGCATCTACCTATATATACGGGCGAGATTTTATTCAAAATCACGCACCCACCAACACGAAGCCAGCTAGACGACCGACTGAAGAAGAGAAGCTGTCAGACTGATTTCTTGCTCACCTGCATTGACCGGGAACTCTTACTTCACTAAAGTCGACTGGCCTGTTTAAAATCTTAGAGGGTAATTATACTTACTATAAACTTGTAGGAAAATAGGCCTACAGCAGATATATAATGTTTGTATTTGTGGTGTGTCATTTATACTACCTACACCTGTATATATTTAATATAAATTGTTTCCCTATGAATGTATCAGGTTACTGATTATATCTTGGGGAATTAGGTATAATGATTGTATTTCCTGATATGATTGATGAAGACGAAAACCAACTGAAATATAACCAAAACAGTCCTTCTTAGGACTCATATAACTTCAATCTATTGTCTCGTATAACTCCAATCTATTGTCTCCTATAACTCCAACCTGAAATATAACCAAACAGTCCTCGTCTCATATACTCCTATCATCAGAACACAACAATATTGTTAGGATATATGTTACCAGCCAGTATAGCACTTGTCAGAGAGGGCCTGGTATATTATAGGGGGAAGGAAATGGTTGTATCACACCTAGGTGTACATATTATTGGATGTATTCATCTCATCATCTCATAATCGGAACCTCTTCTACCCCGTGAAACGAGGTGTAGAGGGGACCCAAGTGCACAAGGCCCATGGGCAGGACATGTAATCGAAGTGACTTGGCAAACAGGTGATTAGCCCATTGTGCCCGAACTTGCCCTCATGTGTACTCATATTCGCTATAAAACCTCCGAACCATCGAGACGTCATTCCAGCCAAAATGGACAGAGCCTCATATACCCGAAGGTGTCGAGGGATGTCCTTCCTCATCTGCACAAAGACATTTATAGAGGAACACTCAAGACCCGTAGGTCTGAGGAAAGAGCAAAATCTGAGACGGGCACAGCAGTCTTTGTTACTGGGAGGTCTCCACTCAGAGTGGCGTACCACACACAGTCAGTAAAGACAACGGTCGCCTGCGGCGCGGATGTATTCATGTATTGAATTTATATTATTGGATGTATTCATGTATTGAATTTATATTATTGGATGTATCCATGTATTAATTTATCAGAAAGAATGTTTTGCAAGTAGACACCTGTGTCGTGAAACATTCTAAATCCACATATATAAATTAAAAGGTAAATATAAAGCCTAACAAATAAATTCAATAAAAGGAAAGAGAAATGGTAAAAGTACAGTGCTGTCACAATGGCGTACAAAAAAACCCCTTGTTTTCTACTTCGTCTGCAAATTGTAACGTTTCACGTTGATAGTAAAGCCTACTGCATCACTACACGCTTTCTACAATAAAACGTGTACTGCATTTCTAAGAAAACCTTGAGATAGGCACACCGCGTAATGACCTAAATTAATACTTCCATTAATTTCATTTTATACACGGCGTGATGAAAAGACAGATGAACTTAGGATAGAGAGAAGGGAGGGCTGAAAGCAGGAACGCATGCAACCCTAACACGCGTCTCGCGATATACAATTAATGCTACCCTCCCCAAGCGAAAGGCCAGAAGCAATACTTTTTTTCAAATAGACCGTGATAAAAAACACTACAACTACGAGAGTTAGGTTTAAAAACCTGTAAAACGCTTATTGGGAAACATGACATTCTACTGTTTTATGTCTGAAATCCTGACATTAGTATGACAGAACAGTCGAAAAGGCAGGACAGGTGGCGGTTTTAAACATAAAAAAATAAAAAAATACACGACTATCCTAGAAAATGCATATTTTGAACGCAGCCACTTAGCTCCATTAAAACTTATATATTTGGGTTCCTTAGGACTTGCTGACAAAGAATATGTTAAGTGTTTCGCAAATAGTCTAGGAATTAACAAATTATAGCCAAAAGAAAATAGTGAGGGTGTCAGACAACACCAAAAAATAATCGCACAGTGGCATGTTTTGAAACCACCATTGTACGGGAAATGGGCCACCATGTAAAATCCTATTTGATTGGATAGAAGTAAATGTAAGGCAAAACACGATTAGTCGGGCTACAAATACTAATTTTTTGTTGTTAGGGAAACGTGAGTAGGGGTACTTTTTTTGAAAAGCTGTGTAAACATGGCCCGATTGGTTAGACCCGCCAATATAGGCAATTAGGAGCGTCAGGTCAGTGCCACACTTTAAAATAAACTTACTAAGAAACAGTGCGTTGAGAACCAGATCATATTTTTCTAAATAAAAGTCTGGGACAGAGGCAGATCGGAATTTGTGCCATTATTCATCGCCAGTCAACGTATCTGTGTATTATTTCCATGAATTGTGGTAAGCTTGATATATTCGATATCTTTTTAATGAAAATTGAATCTAAATTGATAATTTATGTCTGTATATATGTGTGGTTCAGTGGCAAACATGAGGCAAGGCCTATATATTGCTCCAACCTGAACAGGAGGTGTCGGAGAAAAGTAAAACTGCATGGAATTGCCAAACAGTACACTGACACATATCTTATTGACTAGAAGGAACTAATGCTGGAATTGCAGAGGCGTAGTAACCATTTAGGAGGAGAATACTGGTGTAAATTGTTTCAGATGAAGATAGCAGTTGGCCTATCGCTCTGAACTCAGTGTTTGTTCTGTATTGTGTTCAGTGTAGAAATAGATTATAAATTAGATCTGAAGTAGGAGGTACTACCTTCTTGTTTCAGGGACTGTGGTCCTAGTTATTGAAGCAGCACCTGGTCTGGGTTTTGCTGAATCCAGAGGCTGACAGCATACTCCTGGGTCCAGATATCGACCAGTGAGGTGTCTCCAGAACACAGGAAGCAATCGAGCAGAGGAGTCTTTTCCTGCCGCCATCACGAAAGATAAGCTTCTGTGGCCAGAGTAGCTCAACATTATGTGCCCCCTCAAAAATTGACATTTTGTTAACCACAGAAGGACACTTAATTGGTTCAAATGACAGGAACTGTGAAAGTTTCCCAATACCATTTCCCCGATAATCAAACACTTGAAGTCATGATGAAAACAACAACCAAGCTTGAACAAAACCAGTATTACCTCATATTACTACTGCACAACTTACACACATAGAATAATAATAATAAACTATGTCAATACAAAGTTCATATATATAAACTGTGTAAATAATACTTGTAATTACATTTGATTGTGATTCCTGGTTCACTGTGTAGTTGAATCAGGATATCCATTATTGACAAGAATTAATACATATATTTTTTAAACTTAAGCACTTGACTCATTTAAGATAGTCTTATAGAGTGTTATATGTGTGTGAGTGTCACAGTGTTGTAAAGTGTTGTAGAATAAATTAAATTTTGTATCTGTCTGTTGTTGTTGTGACTTACACTTCATCATTTTCATAACCCTAGACATTTAACGTAGTCATCACAATATTCCAGAATAATTCTGACTGAGGCATAAATGTGGTAGCAAGTAAGGTCATCTGTAATACACCACACTTATTAGATACAGATACCTTCACAGCTGATCTCAGTCAGTACACTAAGTCCCCTATAAATATTTATAACATCCCACTTTACCACAACCTGTCTTGTCTCGCTATTGCTAACTCATACTGAGCCATGTTGTCATTCATCCTACATGCAGACACCTGAGACACACGCTCATCTCATATACACTAGAAATAGGTGGGCTTGAGGACAGAAATTAGCCCCTATTTTTACTTGTTACAGGTTTTATTCGTGTCATCCAACCTGAGGTCGTATGTTTCATGTATTAATTTATCAGAAAGAATGTTTTGCAAGTAGACACCTGTCTTGTCTCGCTATTGCTAACTCATACTGAGCCATGTTGTCATTCATCCTACATGCAGACACCTGAGACACACGCTCATTTCATATACACTAGAAATAGGTGGGCTTGAGGACATAAATTAGCCCCTATTTTTACTTGTTACAGGTTTTATTCGTGTCATCCAACCTGAGGTCGTATGTTTGAGACAATCCAGCTGCCTGGAACTTCGCAGGAGCACAGAGATTGTACCGGAGCTACATCCTTAGTCCCCCTCAGTCTTGGGTGGGCTAAAGGAACGATCCTCAGCAGGAGTTGTGTGCATAAAAACTAAGAAGGACAGAACTTTTGAGAGATGAGTACACATTAGTACCATTTCCGTCGGCAATTGTGAGCATTTTACTGTCAAGGACGAAAAACTGAGTTAGCGTAGCAAGAGACAAGATTAAGAGCATAGCTGATAAATGTTATATATGTAATTAACAGCACAGCTGATACATTTACTATAATTATATAATTGAGTAACAGCACAGCTGATAAAATGTTGTTCCTTGTTACTGGGGTGTTGTTCCCAGTTGATGCGAGAGTTTGCTTGTTGATACAAGGGGGTCCTTAATGATTATGGTTTCAGACTGTTTATACTGGCTCTTCTATTTACGTTTACTTCCATTTATCCCTTGTCTTTCTCAGTCAATTATGATATCGTGCTAGTGATGGTAAATTACGCGAAGGTGGGATAGAATATTGGTCGACTTCATAATATAATCAAATTCCAACGTTAGAGACTTGATAAGTCATTCCTTGAGTCCACATACATTTTATTATATCAATTCCATGCACGAACAGTTCACATATGGTCATCATGAAGAATTATACATAATAAGTTGCAGTTCATACTTCATATATTATTCCTTTACAAATCAGTCCTTTGTCTCGTAGCTTGAAAACATAATAGTCAGAACAACATAACTGTATGCACGCGTGGTTGGTAATTCCAACGACCGACAGTGAGATTATGCGTCTGGCATTAGAATAACTAAAGCGGACTATTAATCCATCTTGACAAGGTTTAGTCACTTACTAACCTGTAACTTCATCTTTCTTCAGCAACACATTGGACTGACCCATGTCCATTATTTAATACAATATAATCGTGCGGCAATACATGCCCGGCAATATAACATTCCAAGGACACGTCTTCTCGGTTCGACGGTCGTCTAAAAAAGGGTCCCGTCTCTTGGTCACCGTGCGTGACTACTAACGCTGAAACGTCACAGCGTTCACTAGACTAATAATACTTTTACATTACATTACACGTTGTAACCTCTAAAATCGCATGCTGCTAACCTCTAGCAGACCATGCCAATTAATCTACCGTAACAATTCCCTGTCCACCGAGGAAAAAAAATCTATTAGATAGATTTTTTTTTCAAAAACCTATCTGAATGAATATCAAAAAATTTAACAATATCAAAAAAATTTAACCAAAAATGCGGCATATGGCCTACGACGTTCTGTCTAGAACCAATGTCGTGGTCATGTCGACTAACTAACAGTCATCTAATATATTAATGATCATATTATACCTAAATGTTATACATAAATTTTTATATAAACTAAAAGATAATGGCTAATGTTGATATCTAATTAAATAATTAACTTAAAATATGTCGTAATGAAATGTCATGTCAGACTAATCTAAAGAGTTAAAATTAAACTAATTAATTATATTGAGTGTGTAATAAGAATAAAGTTGTTGAAAATCTAATGTAAGAAAAATGAAAGGATATGTTAAGGAGAGAAATAAATAAATGAAGAATAAAGTAGCGAAAGAAAGTAATGTATAAATTTAACTTAGTTATGTGTGTTGGACATTAATTAAGTTTAGTATTAAGTTGTTAATACCTATCTAACTACTTCCAATAATAATATAGTATGTAATGTATCAACATAATCTTTAACTATATAATATAATAGTTACATACAATAATAGTATATAAGAATCATGTGAGTTCTTATTTTTTTCTTTTCTTTTTCAAATTTCATCTTTTTTTTTCATATTCATCTCACTTTTCATTTTAATTTCCATTATTTTAATGTACTTAATTAAAATTAATTAAAGTTGGATATGATGATCCATACGTAGGCTTGATCCTTGTGAATTCCGATTAGAAGAAATGTTTATATGTTTTAGTTCATAAGTATCGACGTTTTTGACAATAGTTCATGTCGCATACTGAGTTACCTTGATATTGTTTTCTATTATTTTCACTTGATGTACGGAAATGTGTCCAATAGTTTTATCATAAATGGATATCAGGCAAAGTCATGGCGTAAGTACGAACATAGTTTCAATTGATTTTGTATTCACTATGTCTTTATTAGACAGATACGGGTGTTGTAGGCAATAGTTCATGTCTATGTAAAACAGTCAATATAGTTCTACATCTCTTGAGTAAGTATCTGTGACGATACTATAGTTCAGGAGTCGACATCGGTAGGATTTCGAGATAGAGTGTCTGCCAGGACGTTATCTGCTCCTGTTATGTACTCGATTGAGAAGTCGAACGGTTGGAGGAGAATAGCGAATCTGGTGAGCTTTGGACTTTTATGATTCGCCCGTCGTAGTGATGCTACGGCCTTCTGGTCAGTTTGTACTACGAAAAGGGCTCCTAACAGGAACTTCTCTAATTTCGTTATTGCCCATATGTCTGTACAAGTTATTTGGTTGAATCGTAAGCAAAGGTTTATCTCCATGTCAAGAATTTTGCGATAGGATTCAGTCTCCTGTGACACGTAATTTCGGTTGAAGTATTAGAAAAGTGTCAGTGTTGATTACTCGATATCCAAAGGATTTCTGGATAGTGCGTCTGCGACGATATTGTCTATTCCAGAAATGTATTCAATCGTAAATTTGAACGGTTGAATGAGAATGGCGTATTTTGACAGTTTCAGGCTCATGTGATTTCTGTTGGCTTAAGTTAGCGTGAGACGTACAGTGTTTGATGAAGGACGTCGTCATGATATTGGAGCAAACATGCGCCAATTCCGTAGTTACTCGCATCTATAAAGAGGATAAACTTTTTGGAAGCATCAGGTAGTCTCAAAATAGGTGGGTTTGAAAAAAATGTAAATAATTCACCGAAATATTCTGTTAAACTTACCAGTCCATGTCACCTTTACTGGCATGTCCTTCTTTTAACCAAGATGACAAATGAACTTATGCTGCATTGGGCTGAGCATAGTTAAAACATTTAACCACCTTACTGTCTCTTGTAGGCATGGTAAAACCAAATAAGACAGAAAACGTGTACAAATTTAAAGATGTTAAGAATAAAAAATGTTTTTCGAGAAGAAGAAAAAAAAAATCAATAAATCAATCTATATTAGGATAGATGGTTAAGAAAGATAAGAAATGATGACTGACTATGCTGAGTCATCAAGAAATAAGATCAAAGTGTGAGCGTATACCATTATCTGCGTGACGCAGAATCAGGTACTAATTGTAACTTTAGATAACGGTGATGAAAATAAACACCATTATCACGCTCGATTACCCAACGAGCGTCTCGATTGTTACGAAATGTAACCATCGCCGGTCTATTCTGCCCATTGCATGATGGCAGAAGACGAACAAACTTAACGTTTGCTGTATAATCAAAAAAAAATTCTAAGTGCCTGCCAGGTAGTATCCTGCGGCAGATTTCGCACTAACACTGTGCGAGAATACGCACTTTTCCCAATATATGTAGTATCATTGTCCCGAAATAGTGGACAATGATGATATGTATTCTTTGTCAAAGAATTAACCTTCCCTTTTAACATCGACATTGTCTTTTTATTGGATGTCGTATCATCCTGACTGGACTGAGGATGACACCTATTATTACCAAAGGTATTAAGTTTCCTACATGTCGTAGACATGTCTTTGCTGGGCAAAGTAAAAACTTTTTCATCATAATTATTTGTGTTAACTTTATGTTTCCTTTTAAGTCCAGCATTATTCTTTAACCTATTATTCTTCCTCGTAATGTTTTTGTCAATGTTGACAACGTCAACAGTTTTATTAGGATCAGTTATATCCTTAGTATGTTGTCCAATAGATCTATAATCCTCATCAATTTCCAGGATAGTACTCAGAGTGAAGTTGGAAACTGCTGTGCCACATGTATTCATTTTGTTGGCACGAAGTGTAGCCATAGCAACAACAGCGTTAGCGTTGATAAAAGAATGCAAATTTTTTTTTCCCAATCATTAATTTCTTTAGGAGTGCAATCTTTACTCCCATGTATGCGTCCTAATGTAAGATCAGCTAATGGATTCTGTAGCATGCACACCTTGACATTACCTGAAAAAAATGGTGTATTAACATGTACTATGGCAGTGGGGTAGTACTCAATAGTACCACCGAAGGTCATGCAACGGACATAGTCCCCTGTTGCACAGCTAGGATGTACCAGAGACTGCCGAACTCCAATGGTTGTTGATCCAGAGTCTTTTAAAACGGAGACCAAAGTACCATTCACTAATCCTCTATGGAACATCAGGGTGCCCTTGCCATCGTTCGCTGAAAGACCAACTGCTGTATGAAGGTGTCCACAATTCAGCACCGTTTCTTTGGCCTTCTGAAAAATAGTATTACAATCTTGGCAACTATTTGCCACATTAAAGTTAACAGCACAACATGCAGACGAAGATTGTGACTGATTATTATTATCAGAAACAATAGGGGTCGTACCATCCGTGAGTGCCGCCCCTGCATTGTGATCAAACTGTGATGGTCTTCGTGACTGAGACCGATGACGAGAATAATCATTTGAATTATCCCGTTGTCCTATATTGTAACTGTTATCTCGATGTCTCGAGTTATAATTATCGCTGTTGTTCCAATTGTTACCGTTATTATCATTATATGAACGATTATAACTTGAGTTACGTGGATTACTATTGTATATGGACTGAGGTGAATAATTTCTGTTTTGTGGTCTTCCTCTATTAAAGTTATTGTTATAACTATTACGCCCCTTATGAAAATTAATGTCATAGTTTCCTTTGAACCTACCTCTGTCCACACTGTGTGTTCTAGGTTTGTTATTACTATGATATGCCATATTGGAGGCTACAGGAAGTGGTTCTTTTATTAACGAGCCAGAAATGTTAGCATTCGGATGAGCGGTGCAGTAATTTAAAGAAATTTTTTCTAACTCATCAATAGTTTCTGGTTTCCGTTCTTGCAAATAAGCAAAGAACGGTAGGCTGACAGAAGATAACACTTTATCCCTCAGTAACAAATCGACTAACTTGTCGTAAGATTTGTTGACACCTGCCAGTTCAACCCATCTGTTAAAAGTATTGCGTATGTTAGCAATAAAACCTGTGAAATCTTTATTATTATCTGGCAACAAACTTTTGAAACGTAATCTACATGCCTCTTCATTCAAGTGGAAACGACGTAATAACAGCGTCTTAATGGCCTCATAGTCTGTGGCTAATGTCGGATCAATATTTTGTGCTGCACTTGCAGGTTCTCCATCCAGAAATTCCTTGAGTTTAAGTGCCCATGCTGTTTTGTCAAGGTTATTTACCTTACATATATCCTCAAAGCGCGCCAGCCATGATGACAGGTCGTCCACGTGTAATTTGAACGGTGGTAGCTTAAAGTAATAATTGCCCTTAAGTCGGTTGGAAGAAGATCCCGATTGAGCATTATCATTTTGGCTTGCTGCAGCACCCTGCGAATTAAGTTTTGTTGTTTCCAATTTGAGCCGTTGCAATTCCATTTCTTGCTGCAGTATGATTTCCTGTCGTTTCAATTTATTCTCTTCTTCAATCCGTAGGATTTCATCTCTTGCCATCTTTCTTTCTTCCTCTTCCTTAGCAATAGCTTTCTTTTCAGCCCCTTTTCTTTCAAGTTCTTCCATCTCTGCTTTAGCAATAGCTTTCTTTTCAGCCTCTTTTCTTTCAAGTTCTTCCATCTCTGCCTTATATTTTGCAAGTTGTTGTTCAGCAAATTCAAGGAGTGCATCTCCCTTTTTGTTACAATCTTTTCCAATTTTAATGAAATGATCCAAGGTAAGCATCCTTGAAGTTGATTTATTTAAGTATTCAATTACTTATGTTTAGTAATCACCAATAGAATCTATGTCGATAATTCTAATTACTCAAAGAATGAATAATCAATATAAGAAATTGCAATATTCCTGTACTGTTATTTATAAGTTCCACAAATCTATAATATTTTGTAAAAATATTATATATATATACCCACTAATATCTATCATAAATAGTTATGATAGTTAGTTATATAAGGTGCCGAAATTATATCATGCACTTAATATTAGTATCCAATAATTATGTGTTATATCCCTAAATAATTAAGTTATTTAATCTTAATAGTTATTAAGTTCACACTGAAGTACTGAGAAAGTGTACTAATTAACATTAATATGTCTTAATATGTTATAAAGTTTTAATAATTAATCATTATATATTATGCCATAATCATGAGCTATAAAGTGCATTGCCCATTTCTTGGACTACCACTGCAAATTGGTGCAAAGTCCCCAATTCCTCATTAAAGCTCATAAAAATTTAATCATATTAATCTACACTCTTATTAATGAATAAATTATAGTATTAATATTAAATTATAAATGGATGAGATGAAGACAAACAATACAATGTGTTAACCAAGGATTACAGAACAGTATTACCATACAACAAAGACATTTTCACAATAAAAAATGCATTTATAACTAAGTGGTATAAAACGGAAGTGAGAGATTAAGAATGAACTGAATAGAAAACTAACCTGCGTACACAAAAATTAGTGACGTATACATGGACTCATTGACGATTGTACAAAAAATATAAACTGAATGATAGTAAGGTCAGAAAAAACACGACAGGTTACAAACATTGTTACAAAACTGAATAAAAATTAGAAATAAATACACTAGAATACCCCAATTATACCTAGACTGGACATCTAACATGCAAGGTCAATTAATTGCAATTACGAACGAACGAAAATCATCGGAAGATCGTCGATGGGTTCTTCGTTAAAAGCAATCAACTAACGGCCTTAAGGAACATTCAGAATGAATATCGGCATCCTTAGAGCCATGTTATTCATTCCAAATCGCCACCCATCCATACCCACGAATAAAGGACAACATTAACGGACAAAAAAAAAACAGATATAACATCGATAAATAATTAATAGAGAGGACATGCCTGCAAAAAAAACATGGACTCAGTATTGTGCTAATGAATGACAATCGTCCTAAGTCTAAACTTATCTTTAGAAGGCTCCGGCGATGTCAAGTTCATCAACGGACTAGACTAGTGCCTAGTACTGTTTGCTCATGATTGGCTGATCACAGTAATCTCTTGTCTGGTCTTCTTGATTAAGCAAATATTAATCAAAACTGGAATGAGTTGACGGTTGTTCTTTCAGAGCGTGGCATCTGCGCATGATGTAGTGACGTCAGATTGGCATTTCGTAGTCATGTGTTCAACGTAGTATTATGCAAATTATGTGACTTGCTTGTAATCGTAAACAGTTGGCAACACATGTAAACAAGAAAAATTTTTCCTTCTTCTTTCGTCCCCGCGATGGCCAACCAGTTGTTACTGGGTTGTTGTTCCCAGTTGATGCGAGAGTTTGCTTGTTGATACAAAGGGGTCCTTAATGATTATGGTTTCAGACTGTTTATACTGGCTCTTCTATTTACGTTTACTTCCATTTATCCCTTGTCTTTCTCAGTCAATTATGATATCGTGCTAGGGATGGTAAATTACGCGAAGGTGGGATAGAATATTGGTCGACTTCATAATATAATCAAATTCCAACGTTAGAGACTTGATAAGCCATTCCTTGAGTCCACATACATTTTATTATATCAATTCCATGCACGAACAGTTCACATATGGTCATCATGAAGAATTATACATAATAAGTTGCAATTCATACTTCATATATTATTCCTTTACAAATCAGTCCTTTGTCTCGTAGCTTGAAAACATAATAGTCAGAACAACATAACTGTATGCACGCGTGGTTGGTAATTCCAACGACCGACAGTGAGATTATGCGTCTGGCATTAGAATAACTAAAGCGGACTATTAATCCATCTTGACAAGTGTCAGAACTAGACACATGAGAATACTTGTGCTGTCAGAGCGAACTCTCTACTGGTACTATGGGTTTAAGGTACTCCCACACTAGACTCTTAGCTCGCTGTCTCAAAGGTACAACCATAGCACACAATAGCTGACATAAATAACATGATAACACCTATAACAGGTAATGACCCTTTCAATGAATATCACACACAGAGGAGCCGCACCCGGCTGACGATACACATGAACATGCATTGCACAATGCACTGAAATAACTGCCACATACTTGCCACACACTATAGCTAATCTACTCAGCAACCGCCATGACAATCACTCACATAGGCGGAACACACTACTGACAAAACGCAATACATCATTGCAATCATGAAATACAATCCAGGAGGATATCAAACTAGCAACAAATCACTACTCCTGATCTCATGAAAATAACGGCAAGAAGTAATGAGCAATAGTGGCAACTCTATAACTTTCCCCAGCAAAACTGCTGACCACGGCCATCAACGACTTCTCAGTCGAGCGGACATATCATGACTAACTATTCCGCCAAACCGTTTCTTCCGGTTTCCCTTCTAGCCAAAAACCGGCTGGACAGGTATCCAAAGATGAATACCAGGGTTATCACACTACAGTGTAACCACTCTAAAATTTAGTGCGCAATTATGCTGTGACATCCACCCCCCTAGGAGGAGTACGCCCCATCCCCTCTGGGTAAGGACGACCGAAATGGCAATATAGCACCTCCATATGCAGATAAGGAATGCCAGAGTTGCTCAATATCATTGACATACATGCCTTCTTACTCACCCCATTCGATACAAGAAAACATGTACAAATCCATACCAGGTATTGACAGTCGTGAAAAATAACAACGACTGACTAATCCTGGAGTAACATACATATAATGCATGTTACACAAAATTCTGTATAAATAATTGTCACCAAGCAGCAATATGTTATCGTATAAATAAGTATCTCTTATAATCTAGTCGTAAATATACGATAATGATCTACGTACACATAGAGTACAACTTCTAAATATTGCCTTTATGGCAGCATAATACTACATCGCATACCATACCACATCATCATGACAATTTAAATAGACATAAAACATTTCTTAAATAAGTTCCAATAACTACTTTCTTCAGATGTACCTTTCATACCGACTATAACTGTCCAATCATTTCACAACCTGGACAAGACATCTGCTACCACATTGTATACACCCTGAATTGGTAAAATCGTAAAGTTAAATTGCTGTAGCAATAATGCCCAGCGTGTCAATTTAGCACTGGTAGATTTAGCCGACTGCAAAAATAGCAGTGGTTTGTGATCTGTTTGGAGGAAAAAAATGTGCCCCCAACAGATACCGTGCCAACTTTGACACCGCCCAGATAATCGCAAGACACTCCCTTTCGATTGTAGAGTATCTCGTTTCAGCTGGCAACAGCTTCCTACTGACATACAACACTGAATGAAGCGACCCGTCATGCTCCTGCATCAGGCAGGCCCCAATACCTACCGATGACGCATCAGTGTGCAGTATCAGTGGTCTGCGAAGATCTGGTAATCTCAAGATGGGTTTTTCAGAAAATAGTTTTTTAATCTTACCCAATGCATCTTGACATTTATCATCCCATTTTATTTTGTTGGGTTCCCCTTTTCTGGTAAGTGCCGTAAGTGGCTTAGCCAATGACGAGAAATCTGGGATGAATTTATTATAAAAATTGATCAAACCTAATAAACTCTTTACCTGCCTCTTAGTCTTCATTATTGATAGTGTCTAGCACACATGCCACATTAGCATTCTCTGGCTTAGACTTACAGTTACTGGGTAAGTGACCTGTGCCCTCACAATGGTGGCACTTACATTCTTTCCTGTCCTTGTTAGGACTATGATTCGGAGACGAACGCGTATCGGAGTCCGAACCTTGACCATCCGACGATCTATTTTTATGTTTGTACCCTTTACTTTTATAAAATGACTTGTCCCTATTTTTCGAGTCTTGGAACCGCACATGTTTCCGCGTTTGGAAATTTTCTCCATCGCTATCACTACCAGATTGTCTATTATACCCTCTGTACTGAAAACGTCGTTGTGGTCTAAAATTTCTGTAATTGTCTCTGCCTGATTGGTAAGGGCGGGGTGACCTGTCAAATCTTGACCTCATAGACCTATCGGCACTACTTGCACGGCGTTGCCATGGCCGCTGCACTTTGCCGACCCCAGCAACTAACGCATCGGACAGACCTGACTTCTGAATGGACTTGCCCGGATGGGCCAGGACATAATGGTGACCCAGTTGGGCCATGGACTCAATGTCCTTTGGTTGACGTTCCTGAAAGAACGCAACCAACTCACTAGAGCACGAGGACAACACTTTGTCCCGTAGAACTAAGTCCAGCAAGCCATTATAATCCTTAGGAATTCCCTCCATTTCGATCCATCTATTCAATAGAAGTTTGATCTTCGAGATAAAATCCTCGAAGTCTTGGTCTGCGATAGGCATCGCGTTCTTAAAACGCGTCCGGTAGCCGTCAGCAGTCAGACGGAACCTCCGGAGCAATCTCTCCTTTACTTTGTCATAATCGGCCCTTTCCTCTATGGGGAGGCTATAAAAAGTCTCCATCGCGGGCCCAACTAGCAGTGTCGACAAAAGAGATGGCCACTGATCCCTATCAGCCTTATAGGCTACACATTCGGCCTCAAATCTTTCTAAAAAGAAATCTAAACTGTCTATTTTCTCATTAAAATTTGGTAGCCGCAGCCTAAAAGGACGATGAGCCCCACCAGAAGTTGAGTTCTGACCACTCGCACCCACTTCTAACTTCTTTAATTGTATCTCCTTCTCCATCATTTTCTCTTCCAGAGCTATTCTCATTCTCTCCTTCTCCAACTGTAACTCTCTATCTTCTCTCATCATCTTTTCTTGTAATTCTCTCTCTCTTCTTTCATCTTCTTTTCTTGTAACTCGAATTCTCTCTGTTTCCACTCACTTTCTTCTTTCATCTTCTTTTCTTGTACCTCGAATTCTCTCTGTTTCCACTCACTTTCTTCTTTCATCTTCTTTTCTTGCAATTCGAATTCTCTTCTTTTTAGCTCTAACTCCTCAGCTCGAGCATCTCTTAGAGCATTTTGTTTATCAGTTCTCTCCCTCTCTTCCTTTTCTTTCCTTTCCTTCTCCTCCTTTGCTTCCTTCTCTTTCAAAGATCTTTGATTTTCAACTGAGTTGAATTCTGCCTTGGCAAATTCCACCAATTCTTTTCCTGTGTACCCGGCTTGCGTGCCAATCCGCATGCAAGTGTCCATATCCATGATGTACACTAGTAGTTCTTCCTATTAACTTTAGTATAAATCTCTATAATATAATTACTCGACTGTATACGTTGCACTTGAGTCAGCAAATAAATTTCTGCTTACAATAATATTCAGTAATAATATGGTAAATATTGATATCTCTTCATCAATTTACACACATATATATATGCATGAAAGTAAATACCACCTCGTAGTTTATTATGTAAATATGATTCACGTTTACGTTATGGTCTCACTAAAGACTCACTTAGCCTTTTGGCTATGTTCTCACCACTTTGTGAAAATCAGGTCTTTCTGGCCCCTTATTCTCTACTAAATTCTTACTCAAACTTACAGTAGTCTATAGTTGCACTTTGACACCGATATAAAAACTTATAATAGTCAATAGTTGTATAATAACAACTTTATGATGCTTTATGGTGCTAAGATACCACTATATCAATTTAGTCACCACTTAGACTTTCCTTCACAGTCTTTACTGGCACCCACACTGGTGCTATATTCAATAACACTCCACTTATTACTCAACTCTGTAATCTCTGCTAAGCAAGCACTACCTATGGCAAATGAACACAAATGTAAACTACACAAATGAAAGCAACATACACAACACACCATGAAAACAAAATTCCAGTCACGAGGAAATAGGTGATAGAATACAAAGAGAAGAGATAGCTTAATATCTACAATGCGTGACTGAGCACGAACGAAAACAAGGGATACCTGTAAACGTATTTACAAGATAGTAAGATAGGACAAGATAACACACCACTTAAACAGAACACAAGAAATACAGAATGTACACGACAATATAAATACACACTTCACAACTACCGCTAACGTCAACAGGGCTCCGGAATGTAAAGTAGGGCAGTCGCAGGAAATTCGTCTGCCAGACTCCACCACAGAACAAACACACCACAACCTAATAGAATTGGTCTAATCCAATCTTTCCTATAAAAGGCCAAACTGGATTACACTCACACACCAATACACTATAACACTAAAGACACTACGAAAACCACACTCAACAATGAGGAGCTAGAAGCTAACTATTGCCCCAAGCACTGTATTCACCTCAGTGAAAATAAATTAAGTACCTAAACAGTAGAATATTACTATAATGTATCAAAATATATAATACAGAAAATTCCAAATTATAAGGAACACAGAGCAAGAGCAAATTTAACTAACAATCAATCTACCTACACACCAAGTCACACTTACGCAATAAAGAAATGTTAAACATGAGGAAAGAAAACAATAACAAACCGAGAAGCAAATACAAAAACAGCACTACACTATTTACCATGTGAAAGTAACTAATAGATATAAATTATCAGAGAAAGAAGACAATATTAATATAACATATAATACATAAACATACAAACAATAACTTATCTGAAGCTCCAACGGCGCTTGAGCAAGCAGAATCCTCAGCCCTGACGCTGATAATGATCACAGAACGAACGAAACTTCACACTAGGACACGTAAAATCCAAACGAATATAAGTCCAGGAATCACTTCACTGTCAAATCTGAGTGTTACGGTATGATATTATTTCACGCACAGACCTTAGTATCCTTCAGGATGCTTCCACAGAACTGTCGATATTATCAATGTAAATGTCTACTTTTTTAAAGTTCAGCTACACAGCTTATAACACAGTGTCAGGTAAGTCCGCAAGGCACCGAGCACAACACATTCGTCCGTGGTTGCGTAGCACTTGATTGTCAAGCACGTCTGTGTTGGCAGGCAATGTCACTGGCGTTGTCTTAGGAAGGTCACGTCAGAGCAATTCACTGGCGTCGGCTTAGGAAGGTCACGTCAGAGCTTATTTACCCATGGCTGGGCACCCCAGTAAAGGCAGGTCACAGCAAGAGTCCAGCTGAACAGCTCCTTCATGTAGCGGGAACACGATGATCGCCTATAGTCTAACCACCCTAACCATACTCGTATGCCTATATGAACTTAAAAGTTCACAAAGGTCCTCTACAACAACTCCTAACCCTTCTACGGTAACACTCAAAGCTACAGTGACTCAAGCAGGATAGCGCAACAACCGAAGTCGTCTCCCCGCCGTGTTGAACACGTAACTTTGCTCCGCAGGGAGCCCCGAATGTTACCAAGAAATCGTGAGAACTACCTTGCTATCTATCTATTTAAAGCCTGACTTCACTGCACCTCTATTCCAAACACTTGACACAATATTTCAGCAATGCTTGCCAAACTAACCAGCTTTACATACTATATGACCCACTAACACCACCTGTCACTCCGTTGCTCCAGCTGGATCAATGTTGCCAACCACCAAACAAACTCAGAGATACGTCAAACTGCCCCGTCTGACGCACATTGTAACAAAAGCTTAATACTTCAATAATTGTAAACAACCCTTCAACAATACCATAACAGACAACTTGAAACTTAACAACGTTTTATTTCACCGTGTATGGACTGAAATATACTGACAAAATAGCCATTCCCGCTGTGATACTGGAAAGTAGGTCAGCTCTGGAAATCGAGGTCAGGTCAAAGACCGTAAACAAGACACTAACAGATCGACACATACACTGGACCCTGAAATGTAAACAACTCACCCAGTGAGTTGCAGAAAATATGAAGGCGCAAACACAGTAGCTTTACTAACCTTCTAACACTCTGTGTGTACAATAAATAATGGCAAAATTACTGCCCCACAGGCTCTTAGGCCTTATTATCAAACAATATTCAATTAACACGTCAGCTAGCTGGGAACTAATATTATAACGTATAGGCCTCCATAGCCAAAGAAACAGTCCGCAATAAATATGAGCTAAATACTAGAAAACCACTGGCCCCATGGCCTCTAACTTACCGGACCCAGAGCCCCCAGATGTCAGAACTAGACACATGAGAATACTTGTGCTGTCAGAGCGAACTCTCTACTGGTACTATGGGTTTAAGGTACTCCCACACTAGACTCTTAGCTCGCTGTCTCAAAGGTACAACCATAGCACACAATAGCTGACATAAATAACATGATAACACCTATAACAGGTAATGACCCTTTTAATGAATATCACACACAGAGGAGCCGCACCCGGTTGACGATACACATGAACATGCATTGCACAATGCACTGAAATAACTGCCACATACTTGCCACACACTATAGCTAATCTACTCAGCAACCGCCATGACAATCACTCACATAGGCGGAACACACACTACTGACAAAACGCAATACATCATTGCAATCATGAAATACAATCCAGGAGGATATCAAACTAGCAACAAATCACTACTCCTGATCTCATGAAAATAACGGCAAGAAGTAATGAGCAATAGTGGCAACTCTATAACTTTCCCCAGCAAAACTGCTGACCACGGCCATCAACGACTTCTCAGTCGAGCGGACATATCATGACTAACTATTCCGTCAAACCGTTTCTTCCGGTTTCCCTTCTAGCCAAAAACCGGCTGGACAGGTATCCAAAGATGAATACCAGGGTTATCACACTACAGTGTAACCACTCTAAAATTTAGTGCGCAATTATGCTGTGACAACAAGGTTTAGTCACTTACTAACCTGTAACTTCATCTTTCTTCATCAACACATTGGACTGACCCATGTCCATTATTTAATACAATATAATCGTGCGGCAATACATGCCCGGCAATATAACATTCCAAGGACACGTCTTCTCGGTTCGACGGTCGTCTAAAAAAGGGTCCCGTCTCTTGGTCACCGTGCGTGACTACTAACGCTGAAACGTCACAGCGTTCACTAGACTAATAATACTTTAACATTACATTACACGTTGTAACCTCTAAAATCGCATGCTGCTAACCTCTAGCAGACCATGCCAATTAATCTACCGTAACAATTCCTTTTCCTGAGGTACAGTTAGCTTTACCTGTACCTGTAGTACAGCCTAGTGAATCTTGGCGGGACGAAACCATCTCTTCGTCGGTTACACCGCAACAGCATCAACAGATTGCTGAACTTCTACAATCTTACCCAGATGTGTTGACCGACGTTCCAGGTCGCACATCAGTCATTAGTCATGACATCACTCTTAATGATGATACTCCAATTCGGGTACATCCATATTCTGTTCCTCTACACTTTCTTACTAAAACTACTAAGGAACTTGAACAGATGTTATCTTTAGGAATTATTGAAACTAGTAATTCCCCATTTTCTTCTCCATTAGTTATTGTCCGAAAGAAGGACAATAACATTAGACTATGCGTCGACTATAGAAAATTAAATGCACAAACGATAGTTGATAGCGAACCACATCCACTTCTCGACGACTTACTGCCACGTCTATCGACAGCAACTATATTCACTAAGATAGACTTAACTAAAGGTTATTGGCAGATACCACTAACCAAAAAAGCTAAATACTACACCGCGTTTTCCACTCCGCAAGGTCTATACCAGTGGAATGTTATGCCTTTTGGGCTTGTTAACGCTCCAGCTACCTTTGTTCGCATGATGCGACACATCGATGCGGATAACCTTTTTTTTCAGGTAGACCAGACATTATTACATACATAGACGACACATGCTTATTTAGTTCATCTTTTGAGGAACATTTTTGGGTCTTGAATACGTTTTGGATACCTTAAGAACTAACAATTTAACTGCTAAACCCACAAAATTACAAGTGGCATTTCATGAAATAACTTTTTTGGGCCACATTATTGGAGCAGGATATATCCGAACACTACCCAGTACAGTTTCAAAAATTTTAAACATTTCCGTTCCTCAAACGAAGAAACAGGTTAGAAGCTTGTTAGGTCTAGTCCAATATTACAGTAGATTCGTACCTAACCTGTCATCTATCACGGCTGTCTTGTCCTCATTATTAAAGAAGGACATGCCAGTGAAGGTGACATGGACTAATGAATGTGATAGAATTTTCCGTCAAATAATTAATATATTTTCAAACCCACCAATTTTGAGACTACCTGATGCTTCCAAAAAGTTTATTCTCCGCACAGATGCGAGTAACTACGGAATTGGCGCATGTTTGCTCCAATATCATGACGACGTCCTTCATCAAACACTGTACGTCTCACGCAAACTTAAGCCAACAGAAATCACATGAGCCTGAAACTGTCAAAATACGCCATTCTCATTCAACCGTTCAAATTTACGATTGAATACATTTCTGGAATAGACAATATCGTCGCAGACGCACTATCCAGAAATCCTTTGGATATCGAGTAATCAACACTGACACTTTTCTAATACTTCAACCGAAATTACGTGTCACAGGAGACTGAATCCTATCGCAAAATTCTTGACATGGAGATAAACCTTTGCTTACGATTCAACCAAATAACTTGTACAGACATATGGGCAATAACGAAATTAGAGAAGTTCCTGCTGGGAGCCCCATTCGTGGTCCAGAATGATCAAGAAGGCCGTAGCATCACTACGACGGGCGAATCATAAAAGTCCAAAACTCACCAGATTCGCTATTCTCCTCCAACCGTTCGACTTCTCAATCGAATACATAACAGGAGCAGATAACGTCCTGGCAGACACTCTATCTCGAAATCCTACTGATGTCGACTCCTGAACTATAGTATCGTCACAGATACTTACTCAAGAGACGTAGAACTATATTGACTGTTTTACATAGACATGAACTATTGCCTACAACACCCGTATCTGTCTAATAAAGACATAGTGAATACAAAATCAATTGAAACTATGTTCGTACTTACGCCATGACTTTGCCTGATATCCATTTATGATAAAACTATTGGACACATTTCCGTACATCAAGTGAAAATAATAGAAAACAATATCAAGGTAACTCAGTATGCGACATGAACTATTGTCAAAAACGTCGATACTTATGAACTAAAACATATAAACATTTCTTCTAATCGGAATTCACAAGGATCAAGCCTACGTATGGATCATCACATCCAACTTTAATTAATTTTAATTAAGTACATTAAAATAATGGCAATTAAAATGAAAAGTGAGATGAATATGAAAAAAAAAGATGAAATTTGAAAAAAAAAGAAAGAAAAGAAAAAAATAAGAACTCACATGATTCTTATATACTATTATTGTATGTAACTATTATATTATATAGTTAAAGATTATGTTGATACATTACATACTATATTATTATTGGAAGTAGTTAGATAGGTATTAACAACTTAATACTACACTTAATTAATGTCCAACACACATAACTAAGTTAAATTTATACATTACTTTCTTTCGCTATTTATTCTTCATTTATTTATTTCTCTCCTTAACATATCCTTTCATTTTTCTTACATTAGGTTTCCAACAACTTTATTCTTATTACACACTCAATATAAGTAATTATTTTAATTTTAACTCTTTAGATTAGTCTGACATGACATTTCATTACGACATATTTTAAGTTAATTATTTAATTAGATATCAACATTAGCCATTATCTTTTAGTTTATATAAAAATTTATGTATAACATTTATGTATAATATGATGATTAATATATTAGATGACTGTTAGTTAGTCGACATGACCACGACATTTGTTCTAGACAGAACATCGTAGGCCATATGCCGCATTTTTGGTTAAATTTTTTGATATTGTTAAATTTTTTGATATTCATTCAGATAGGTTTTTGAAAAAAAAAAAAAATCTATCTAATAGATTTTTTTTCCCCCCCGGTGGACAGGGAATTGTTACGGTAGATTAATTGGCATGGTCTGCTAGAGGTTAGCAGCATGCGATTTTAGGGGTTACAACGTGTAATGTAATGTAAAAGTATTATTAGTCTAGTGAACGCTGTGACGTTTCAGCGTTAGTAGTCACGCACGGTGACCAAGAGACGGGACCTTTTTTTAGACGACCGTCGAACCGAGAAGACGTGTCCTTGGAATGTTATATTGCCGGGCATGTATTGCCGCACGATTATATTGTATTAAATAATGGACATGGGTCAGTCCAATGCGATGATGAAGAAAGATGAAGTTACAGGTTAGTAAGTGACAAAAACAACTATGAGGTTGTCAGGGCGGCATTGTTAAAGAAGTACCAACTTAACGAGGTCGGATATCGTCTTAAATTTAAAACCATGTTACCAGAAACTGGAGTTGAATTCTCTGAATTCATCTCAGGCATCCGTCTTACTTTTTTACGATGGGTTGAGTTGTCTAAGACAGAAAATACATTTGAAGCTCTTATGGATTTACTACTTAGAGATAAGGTTATGTCTTCTGTTAATGAAGCTTTTCTATCTTTTCTTCATGAGCGTAAGCCTAAAAACATAAAAGAAATGGAAGAATACTGTAGCCAGTATGTTACTGCGCATCCGCACATAACCATTAGTAACTCTAAGGTGAAAGAAGGTCTGCCAGTTGCTTCGGCAGCACCTTATGGCCCAAATTTTATGCGTAAATTTCAGGGTAGCCAGAAAAATTTCAATAAAAAGAGTAATCGTAATTATGCCCAGAACCATAGTGATCAATTCCAGGGTGATTCTTCTTCCCAGAACTGGAGACAACCTAATACTACACGTTATTCTACTCCGGTTAACTTTAGAAATTTTCACAAAGGTAATCGGTATAGAAGGAAATATTTTATGCAGAGACCTCAATACCAAGATAATAGAGGTTCTCAACAGCATAGAGATAGTAATGACAGTTATGGAAACTGGAACTCAAACCAGGATAAAAATTACAGTAGGGACTTTAATGATAATTGCAGAGGCAATAATGGTCGCGGTAGATCGCAACATAAGAGAAAAAGATATCAACAGACAAACTCTGTTCAACAAGAATCTCAGGGAGCAGATAAACAGGTTAATAATGATAAAGACCATAATGCTATCGGATGCTCATCTTTTGATTTTGGTAGGGCAAATAAATGTATCCAATGCAGTACTTTATTTGATCCGAAAACCGTTAGTACTTTAAGCTGTGGTCATCCTTTGCCCGCTCTTCCTGCTAATGTTGCTCATGATGGGAGAGGTTCTCTTATATTACATAAGGGGCTAGTAAATAGTAATCCAGTCTCAGTGTTGTTTGATTCTGGATGTACTACTGTCGGCGTTAGGCAATCTCTTGTAGATCCATCCTGTGCTACAGGAAAAGTCATCAAATGTGTCACATTTGGTGGCACGTTAGAAAAGTATCCTACTGCTATAATACACATTGCTACTCCTTTCTTCACGGGAGAGGTCCACGCGTGTCTACTTCCAAACCCTATTGCGGACCTTATTATTGGTCGTATTCACGGAGTTAGGGAATGTACCCCACAGCAGATTGCTGTTTGGGAAGAGCAAAACATTGAAGCTACCAATGCGGTGGTCACAAGAGCACATGCTCTGGATCCACCTCAAACTTCATTAACTAATAATGATGAAGTAAATGACCAAGATAGTCACTTGACTATTACACGTGACTCATTTATCAAATTGCAAGAAGAAGATCCTTCTTTACAAAAATTCTTCATTCTAGCAAAAAAAGGTGATCCTAATCAGAACACTAATAGGAAATCTTGGATTTCTATGAAGAACGGCGTACTTGTACGTATGGTACAAGACTCGACTACGTCCACTCATTCACAAATTCTTGTGCCTAAGAGCATGAGATTGCAAATATTGCAACATGCTCATGACTCGCAATGTGCTGGACATATGGGTTTTTCCCGTACAAAGTCGAGGGTTCTTGCGGCTTTCTTTTGGCCATTTGTGAGCAAGGACATACGAATGTACTGTCGCTCTTGCAAAGTATGTCAGGAGGTCAAATCTAAAGGACCACGACATGCTGCGCCTATCCAGGCTGCTGACATTCCTATTCGCCCTTTTCAAAAAATGGCAATAGATATTATCGGTCCTTTTAGAATTAAGTCGGCTAGAGGACATCAATTTATCCTTACATGTGTCGATATGTGCACACGTTGGCCAGAGGCAATACCTCTCAAGAGCATCTCAACTGCTGATATCGCAGACGCTCTTTGGCTGATATTTTCTCGCTTGGGTTTTCCCGGAGAAGTATTGTCAGACCATGGCACTCAACTTATATCAGACACTATGTCACAGGTAATGTCTATGCTACACATTAAAAGGTCTCTCAGCAGTATCTATCACCCAATGTCTAATGGGTTGGTCGAACGTTTAAATAGGACTCTGAAAACTTTACTTGGTAAAATAACTGAGGATCATCCTCAGGATTGGGACAGGGTCTTACCCGCGGCTCTCTTTGCGTATAGAGAGGTCCCCAATGAACATACGGGGTTTTCCCCTTTTGAACTTGTCTTTGGCGCGCAACCGCGCGGCCCTATGTCTTTACTTCACGATCTAATCACTGCCGATAATATTAGCGATGAGACTCAATCTTCTTATGAGTACGTCATTGCTCTTAGGCAAAAGATCATCGAGGCATGCAAACTAGCAACTTCGTCTTCAGAATTTGCTAAAGAAAAGGCAAGGCAGTTTGCAAATAAGAATAGATGTCTACGACAACTTTGTCCAGGTGACAAAGCTCTCGTTCTACTTCCTTCAAGGGAGAACAGACTTCTAATTGCATGGAAAGGTCCATATGCAATAGTCTCCAAAATTTCTGATGTCGACTATGTTGTCGATATTGATGGAAAGCATAAAACTTTCCACATAAATATGCTCACAGAATTTTATGAAAGACCTGACTATTTGCAGCCTATTTTCCAGGCTACGGACAATTCACAAGCAACTCGTGGTCAGTACTCATCTCTGTCAGTTATACAGGATGAGGAAACTACTTTTTCTGATGTCAATCTTCCTCTTTCTATGGTCCCACTTTATTCTACGGAATCTTGGAAAAACGTGACCGTTTCTCCAAATCTTTCCGCTGAGGAACATCGACAAGTTTCTTCGATGTTGCAAACATTTCAGGATGTTCTTACAGACATCCCGGGACACACACATGTCATAGAACATGACATTGTGCTAACTGATCACAATCCTATCAGAGTCAGACCATATCCAATACCTATTCATTTCCAGTCTCAAGTCGAAAAAGAGTTGGATGAAATGATACGTTTGGAAATCATTGAACCATCCACTTCAGCATACTCTTCGTCTATGGTTATTGTTCGAAAGAAGGATAATAACATTCGCATTTGCGTAGATTATCGCAAATTGAACCAAGTTACGAAGTTCGATGCTGAACCTATGCCTTCATTAGAAGAGCTACTCAATAAACTTTCTAATTCTAGATTCTTTACCAAACTAGATTTGTCTAAAGGTTATTGGCAAGTCCCGCTAACTGAACGTGCCAAACCTTTTACAGCTTTTTCTACACCTAGGGGTTTATTCCAATGGAATTTCATGCCTTTTGGTCTTATGAACGCCCCTGCTACATTCGTACGCATGATGCGGCGAATTCTCGCATATCGTACAGATGTCATAGCATACCTAGATGATATCTGTCTATTCAGTGATTCTTGGGAAGATCACTATTTGGGTTTATACGAATTACTGTCTACTCTTCGCGAGTATAACTTGACTGCAAAACCCTCTAAAGCCTTTATAGGATTTAGCGAGATTTCTTTCCTAGGTCATCGGGTTGGTCATGGTCTTTTAAAGACAGAGGACCACAATGTTTCAAAAATACTTAACATTTCGGTCCCTAAGACGAAGAAACAAGTAAGGAGTCTATTAGGTTTGATTCAATTCTACGGACGATTCATTCCGAATCTGTCCTCCATTATGGCACCGCTTTCTACTTTATTGAAGAAAGGGTCGCCTAATCTGATCCGCTGGTCTAAAGAATGTCAATCCTCATTGGACCAGGTTAAAGCCCTATTTTCATCTCCACCTATTCTTAAGTTACCTACTATTGAGAAGACTTTTGTTCTTCGAAGTGACGCCTCGTCAACAGGGATTGGGGCAGCACTAATGCAGGAGTATTCTGATACTTTGCATCCGGTGATGTATATCTCTAGGAAATTAAACGCTGCAGAAAAGAATTACTCGGTTTTAGACCGTGAGTTATTGGCTATGGTATGGTCTATTCTGAAGTTACAAAGATTTCTTCTAGGCGCACATTTCATTGTGGAAACCGACCAGAAAGCGCTTACTGCTATTCAGAGCAAAAACTTGAAGAGCTCGAGGTCCACTCGTTATGCCATAGCTCTTCAACCATTTCATTTCTCGGTTCGAGCTATCCGTGGTTCGGATAATGTAATGGCAGACATTCTGTCCAGATGTCCACACGATTCCACATGATTCTTCTGTCATATATATATATTTCCTGATATACAGTCCAATGTTATAATGACATGTTAGTAGATTTTGTCTCACTTTTTTTTTTTGAGGGAAATTTATAACATTGTACCATGTAATTATCTAAGAAGGCTTAGTTAGTGATATACGGGCCAAAAGATCACTCGGCCACATTTAAATAAATTATTTTCAGGATTGTATTAAGAAATTTACCAGTTGTCTTTAAGATTTGTGTTATTGATATTTTCGCAGCACATCATTGAAGTCTGCGAGTTTATGTCCATTGTGGAACTTTGAGGATATCAAGTCCTGTCCTACATTGGGAGCGGATGATGTCCCACATCTTCTTCTATTGAATGTTTTATGTCACCGAAGAGCAACACATGTATTACTTATTAATTACTGTTACTTTATATAATGTAATAATATAGTGCGGTATATTAGTAAATTACACCGCTATTTGCAACACATTGTATGATAACACATAATATATTTAATTTCATATATTGGTATGAGTATAATTTGATTGTCATTATGTTGTTGCCATCATTGTGGCGTGTGTTGGTGGCACCTTCCTGGAATATATCAGCGTATACTTAGATAAATTTTTTCTCTAAGGATCTGAGATATGATCTCAGTGTCGCTCCATGCGTTGAGCTAATTTGTTAGGTAAATATCCACGCATCATACGTGCGTTAGGAGCCTAGATTTTTTCCGGCTCCAGGATTTAAAAAAAAAAAAATGTTTCATTTTTTTTTTTTTCCAGGGAGGGTGCGGTAATGTTACGCACGGATCATTATTATTTTTCGTTTGTATAAACATTTTTTCATATGTATGATCATTTTTTTTTGACTGAAGTGTGTATTATGTTTTCTATGGTCAAAGGGACATAATCCGAGTTATCGAGACTACAATTTGTTAGGAGTTGCCTTCTCTTGTATAGAGACACGTTCGGTCTATAATTTCTTGAACGAAGCGTGACCACATCTCCTTATTTGGTAGTATCAGTCAACTATGGTAGATGTCTGAAACCTTTCTTAACGCTTCTTTTCATGACCATAAAAGGCGCGACTGTGTAAGACTTTTATCTCGAATGTTCTTCGAATCGTCTTATTGTGAACGGCAACTCAGAGATTGTCGTTCTGCGCATGTCAAACCGGGAGTTCGTTCTGTGTGTTCCGCCCAGTTGGGGCAGTTTAGAAATGGTTTAAGAAGCGAGCAGACGCAACTGCGTCTTGTGATTCTCTGAGGGAAATACAGTGTCTTAGTGAGTTAGTTAGCTAACTAGACTATTTCCCAGTATTATGCAGCCTGCCTGGAGGCATATGTTCATGGTTGATTTTCCGAAATAAGGTAATTCCTCTTGTATCGAACTTTATGCTATCGTCTAGAGGTTCGTCATTTTGTCGCCTATTTGCTCGCCTGTGTGATGCAAAATGGAGAGGTACTTTGACTAGGATTAAGTCACCAGTATCTGTATACCTGAACTAGTTAAATATATATGGGTCGCTCTAGACCAACAAGACTGTTGTCTGTGTTCCAGGATTCGTTATATCAGAGATCACGTCCAAGTCAGATGGTTAGACTTAGGAACATTATAAAGGTCGAGCTGACCTGTAGCCCATGTATGCTATTCACGTGCAGACAGTGAACGGACTTATTGTATACAACTGATCTGCTAGCATCAGAATGGGAGCATTTATTATTGTTTATGAACATTGAAGATCTGTAGCTGACACTGTTGCAGAAGTTATAGAAATTATTATTATTTATACAGCTTCACGAACTAGCACTCGATGATTGATGAATTTCTGAATCTATTGAACTGTGATGTCTTATGACGCATATATACAACAGCTATCATTGCTGACTACAGAAATTGTTTTCAATGTGCCATATCATCTTGCTGAACTCGTTAACCATGTTGATGTCATAAGTATCATGACTGTTTTGTGGCGTGCAATAAATGAAAGAAACTTATACAACGAAGTTACCCTTTCTATGACTCTACACGTCATGTTGCCTGTGTGATAACCCTGTGAACTGTTCCACTACCACATACACAGCAACATCCTAAATCAGAGAAGACACCTACATCTTACACTTTAACACCAGGTGTCGATAAGGGTGGCAAGTTACCACTTCAGCACAAATCCACCCTTATCAGTGACTAAACCTTGTCAAGATTGATTAATAGTCCGCTTTAGTTATTCTAATGCCAGACGCATAATCTCACTGTCGGTCGTTGGAATTACCAACCACGCGTGCATACAGTTATGTTGTTCTGACTATTATGTTTTCAAGCTACGAGACAAAGGACTGATTTGTAAAGGAATAATATATGAAGTATGAACTGCAACTTATTATGTATAATTCTTCATGATGACCATATGTGAACTGTTCGTGTATGGAATTGATATAATAAATGTATGTGGACTCTAAGAATGACTTATCAAGTCTCTAACGTTGGAATTTGATTATATTATGAAGTCGACCAATATTCTATCCCACCTTCGCGTAATTTACCATCACTAGCACGATATCATAATTGACTGAAAAAGACAAGGGATAAATAGAAGAGCCAGTATAAACAGTCTGAAACCATAATCATTAAGGACCCCCTTGTATCAACAAGCAAACTCTCGCATCAACTGGGAACAACAGCCCAGTAACAACTTTTAGAGAAGTTCCTGCTGGGAGCCCCATTCGTGGTCCAGATTGATCAACAAGCCGTAGCATCACTACGACGGGCGAATCATAAAAGTCCAAAACTCACCAGATTCGCTATTCTCCTCCAACCGTTCGACTTCTCAATCGAATACATAACAGGAGCAGATAACGTTTTCGTGTCATCCAACCTGAGGTCGTATGTTTGAGACAATCCAGCTGCCTGGAACTTCGCAGGAGCACAGAGATTGTACCGGAGATACATCCTTAGTCCCCCTCAGTCTTGGGTGGGCTAAAGGAACGATCCTCAGCAGGAGTTGTGTGCATAAAAACTAAGAAGGACAGAACTTTTGAGAGATGAGTACACATTAGTACCATTTCCGTCGGCAACTGTGAGCATTTTACTGTCAAGGACGAAAAACTGAGTTAGCGTAGCAAGAGACAAGATTAAGAGAATAGCTGATAAATGTTATATATGTAATTAACAGCACAGCTGATACATTTACTATAATTATATAATTGAGTAACAGCACAGCTGATAAAATGTTGTTCCTATAATTGGAAAACTTGTTATATATATATATATATATATATATATATATATATATATATATATATATATATATATATATATATATATATATATATATATATATATATATATATATATATATGTAAATCATTTGTAAACTTACAAATCCATTACATTCCATCTTCCAACCATCCATCCTTCAGCACAAGAGTAGATAGTGTACATACTAAATAAATAATAAGGAAATTGTATTTGAACGACTTGTCAATTTTACAATTGTTAAGTAAAATCTGTTTCCTTGTTTTAATATCACAGTTAGTTACACAGCGGGGGTGGCAATTTATGACTGTCTCCTCTCTACTAATTTTTCGAGATCAGATCATTCACAGCCGTAACTAATTTGTGATACCAGTAGTTCTCTCAGACACTGGGACTTCACCATTTTCCTGCAGAAATTCTATTTCTGTATTGTCAGTACTACACTGATCCTAGAGCCAATAAAAACCTCACGCTACATCAGTCACATAAAAATAATATACAGTTCCCTTCTGTCATTTACAATCTATTTTTCCCTTCTCGGTCTGAAAAACAAATCACTGTCTATTCATATAAGTCTGGTCAGTGCCTCTACAACAGAGTTACAGTTGGTGGCGCGCTTTACATTATGTGTCTCCTCCGGTCCCACACAAGTTACAGTTCGTTAAGAATTAACTATATGAGATGGAATTAATAACCCGAGATGAGACTATCTCTATATAATATAATACTAAACGGTAAAGGTAAAGGATCCCGTTACACGCCCATTGAGGCATATTGGGAATATGGTGTTAGGCCCATATTTTCTTGACCATCGGCACACTAGGGGTGATGTGGTCAGCATCACGCCGGCCGCCTTAACCTTCCCAGAAGTTGCTCTGGTACCCAATTGGGGCTGGGTCGACCCAGGAGCCGTTTGCAGCCTAAAAAAATCCCACCTCATCTGGGGATCGAACCATAGACCACAGAGCTAGGAAGCCTGTGCACTAACCACTATGCTACCGCGGCTCCTAATATAATACTAAGCACACACCCTAATTTAACTCTGAGAATTTTATCGGTCTTACCCTCTCAAGGAATAAATCTCCGTACAGTATTAAGTGACAACAGCTTTCAACTTGAGGTATTTAGTTACTAATAGCGAGAATTCGAGAAGCATAACTGGTCCAGAAACACAGAGACAGGGTCTTTAATAGTAGGACAGACTGCCAGGTGGACCGCACGCACATACAAAGGACTACTGCTTGAGACGTAAGACCTTCGGTCAGAAGGTCCGATCGTCTCCCGGTGAAACTTGCTGGCGGCACGGCATCAAAGTAGAGAAGTTCCCTATGATATCGGGTAAAAAGGGCACTCTTAGCTGGCCGCTAGCTAGACCGTAGAGGGACGGCGAAATAAAGACGGGGACCTGAGTGTCCGCGAAAGAAAAAGAAACGGGAGATGATTCCCATGTTGTAACCCAGAATCTCTGAATCAAAGACTTAGTTAAGAGGCAGTTCACTAGATCTAAGGCTATGGCTACTTTAGCCGCTTCCGCGTGCAAAAGGTGTGTCTTATCTTGGCGTTACCATGATTGACAGAATCTAAGAGAGAACTAGAGCTGTAAAAAATCTGAACTGACAGAAAAGTGGACTGTAAAATGAAATAGGAAAATAAACAGACAGGTCCAGCCAGACAGAGTTCAGACAATTCTAACCATCTGTGACACCCCCCACCAGTCTCTCCTCCCCCATATCCAAATCGGGGTTCATTTAGGTGTCTGGGGAAAGCTTCAGGTGATTGAAAGGCTGTAATGTCCAGAAATAGGGCTTGTATGAGAAAAATGGATAAGGATGAAAGAAATGGCAAAAAGAGAAAAGTAAGACTAACAAACAGAAAGAAAAAACCAAAAAAACTGAATGTTATTCTATGACATGATTTTCGAAGATTGGAACCTCGAAAATCTCCTTCGGCCCGACAAACCACCATGATTAATTCTTAAATACGCCAGTGCAACATAAAATCAGTATGTCTTAATAATAGCTGACAGCATTTACCTTTTTTTTATTTTGAGAGATATTTTATAGGAGATCAATTGCCTCCGTCAGATCAAGCAGAAAAAAACAAAAAACAAAAACAAAAAACAAAACATATCAGCTGAATGAGATGACATGTTGAACTAATATAACGCGGTAAGTCACGGTTTATTGACGTACTTTTGATTTGCCCGGTCTGCTTGCAATTGCTGTCATGCTGCATTAAGTACATCCTGCTGTTGAAGTTCTTTTTGGCTTCAAGTTTCTACGGAATATGGCGTGTTGACCCATGCCAGACCATGCTTAATCATAAAAGTGCAAAATAGAAGAACTAACATGTGTGGTAAAGTGGGATGTTATAAATATTTATAGGGGACTTAGTGTACTGACTGAGATCAGCTGTGAAGGTATCTGTATCTAATAGGTGTAGTGTTTTACAGATAACCTTACTTGCTACCACATTATACCTCAGTCAGAATTATTCTGGAATATTGTGATGACTACGTTAAATGTCTAGGGTATGTATATGATGAAGTGTAAGTCACAACAACAACAGACAGATAAACAATTTAATTTATTCCACCACACTTGACAACACTGTGACACTCACACACATTTAACACTCTATAAGACTATCTTAAATGAGGCACTGGTAAAGTTTCAAATATAAATATGTATTAATTACTTTCACTAATATATATGTCCTGATTCAACTACAAAGTGAACCAGGAATCACAATCAATTGTAATTACAATTTATATGTACAGAATTTATCAATATGAACCTTGTAGTGACATATTTTATTAATATTATCCTATGTGTGTCAGTTGTGTAGTAGTAATATGAGGTAATACTGGTTTTGTTTTTTCAAGCTATGTTGTTATTTGTCATCATGACTTCAAGTGTTTGTTTATCTTGGAAATAGTATGGGGAAAAGTTCACAGTTCCTATCAATTTAAACACTGTATTTTCCCTCTGTTTTATTATAAAGTCAGATTTTGAGGGGGGGGGGGGGGGGGCATAATGTTGAGCTCCTCTGGCCACAGACGCTTATCTTTCGTGATGGCGGCAGGAAAAGACTCCTCTGCTCGATAGCCTCCCTGTGTTCTGGAGACACCTCACTGGTCACTATCTGGACCCAGGAGTATGCTGTCAGCCTCTAGGTTCAGCAAAGCTCAGACCAGGTGCTGCTCAATAACTTTAGGACCACGGTCCCTGAAACAAGAAGGTTGTACCTCCTATTTCAGAACTAATTTATAATAAATTTCCAGACTGAACACAATACATAACAAACACTGAGTTCAGAGCGGTAGGCCAACTGCTATCTTCATCTGAAACAATTTTCACCAGTATACTCCTCCCTAATGGTTACTACGCCTCTGCAATTCCAGCATGATTTCTTTCTAGTCAATAAGATAGGTGTCAGTGTACTGTTTGGCAATTCCATGTAGTTTTACTTTCCTCCGACACCTTCTGTTCAGGTTGGAGCACTATATAGGCTTTACCTCATGTTCGCTACTGGACCACACATATATACAGACATAAATTATCAATTTACATTCAATTTTCATTAAAAGGATATCAAATATTTCAAGCTTACCACAATTCATGGAATAATACACAGTTACGTTGACTGGCAATGAATATAGCACAATTTAGATCTGCCGATGTCCCAGGCTTTTATTTAGAAAAATATGCACTGGCGCTCAACGCACTGGTTCTTTAGTAAGTTTATTTGAAAATGTGGTGCTGACCTGACGCCTCTGATTGACTATATTGGCGGGTCTAACCAATCGTGCCATGTTTACACAGCTTTTCCAAAAAAAAGTACCCTTCCTTCCGTCTCCCCTAACAACAAAAGATAGTATTTATAGCCCGACTAATCGTGTTTAGCCTTACATTTACTTTCCGCCAATCAAATAGGAGGTAACATGGGGACCTATTTCCCGTACAATGGTGGTGTGAAAATCTGCCACTGAGCGATTCTGATTTTGGTGTTGTCTGACATCCCTCACTATTTCTTTTGGCTATATTTTGTTAATTCATAGACTATTTGCGTAACACTTAACATATTATTTGTCAGCAAGTCCTAAGGAACCCAAATATACAAATTGAAAGGAGCTAAGTGGCTGCGTTCAAAATATGCATTTTCTTCTAGGATAGTCGTGCTGTTGCCACCTCCTCACTTCCAAACTTTATGGTGTCTGCTGTACTGTCATACTAATGTCAGGATTTCAGACATAAAACAGTAGAATGTCATGTTTCCTAATAAGCGTTTTGTAAGTTTTTTAAACCTAACTCTCGTATGGGTAGTGTTTTTTATCACTGTCGATTTGAAAAAAAGTTAGTGCTTGTGGCCTTACACGCGTGTTAGGGGTGGCATTAATTGTGTATCGCGAGATTGTGGTAGTATTGCCTGCGTTCCGGCTTTCAGCCCCTCCCTTTCTTTCTATCCTTAGTCCATCTGTCTTTCGTTTATGGTAACTTAGTGTATAAAATGACATGAATGGAATATTAAATATAGGTCAGCTTGCGTATCTCAAGGTTTTCCTTAGAAAGGCAGTGCACGTTTTATCGTAGAAAGCGGATATTGAAGCAGCAGGCTTTTACTATCAACGTGAAACGTTACAATTTGCAGACGAATTAGAAAACAAGGGGGATTTCGAGTACAGTCATTGTGACAGCACTGTTCTTTACCATTCTTCTTTCCTTTTATTGAAGTTATTTGTTAGGCTTTCCATTTACTTTTTAATTTATATATGTGGATTAGAATTTCTCACGACAAATCCTCCCCACTTAAAACAGACGTTATATGTCAGTCTATAATTCTATATACACATAGAGAAATTTCTTATTATTCCTAGGGTTTAGGGTGATTCTCATCACACGGATGGCGGCTTAAAAAATCCGCTCCCAGATTTGTTTTTCCACTTATATACTCTATGCTAAACTCAAATTGCTGCATCAATAATGACCAACGGAGTAATCTAGAATTCTCATGTCTAGCCTGTGCTAGAAACGACAAAGGTTTGTGATCCGTTTGCAACTTAAATGCCTTCCCATACAGATAAATATTGAATTTCTTTATCGCCCATATTACTGCAAGACATTCCTTTTCGCTAGTTGAGTAATTGGTTTCAGCTTTATTCAACTTTCTGCTAGCATATGCCACTGGGCTTAATTCCCCATCCAATGCATCTGATTTCTGTAGCAGAGTCGCACCTAACCCGATATTACTGGCATCAGTCCTTACAATGAATTCTTGACTTAAGTCAGGTAATTTCAAAATAGGTTTGCTTGTGAGCTTTTCCTTCAATTCCTGGTAAGCCATTTCACATTGTGGTGTCCATGTAATTCGATCTGGATTTCCCTTACGTGTCAAATCAGTTAACGATGCACATATGGAATTAACGTTTTTGATATACTTCTGGTAGAAACCACATAATGAGACAAAGGATCTCACGTCTTTCTTGGTTTGTGGTCTCGGGGCTTTCTTTAGTTTCTCTAAATTCTTTGCGTCAGGGGTCATGTTTCCCTGATAAAATGTGTGTCCCAAGAATTCCAATTCTTTACATCCAACGCAACATTTGGTTGGTCGGGCTGTTAAATTCGCTTCCCTAAGTCGATTAAATAGCATGTTCAGAGAGTCAATGTGTTCCTCAAATGTTTCTGTTGCTTTAAGGATATCATCCATGAAATTTGTGATACATGGATTATTCAGAGGGTCCAATAATTTTCTCATCATTCTAGAGAAGACACTAGGCGCATTCTTCAATCCAAATGGCAATCTATTAAACTCATAGTGTCCTTCTGAGGTACTAAAAGCTAGGTATGGTCTAACCTCAGGCTTTACTGGAATCTGATAGTATCCTTTACTCAGATCCACTTTTGAGAAATATTTAGCTTTATTTAGCCTGGCAAACAACTGATTTGTATCCGGCAATGGATCCACCTGTCCTTCTGTAATAGCATTCAGTCTCCTGTAATCTATACAGAGTCTATGTTCTCCAGAGGGTTTTCTTAAGAGTACAACACTGGAACTATATGAAGATTCACTGTGCGAAATAATTCCTTCCTTCAACAAATAGTCTATCTCTTCCTTCAAAGCTTTCTCCTTAGCAAAAGGAATCGAATAGGGTTTCATACAGACAGGTGTGGGGTCTATCAGTTTCATCTCATATTCCAATAAGTTTGTATGCCCAGGTCGGTCTGTTAACACCTCTGCATGATTATCTAGAACCTGTTGCACTCTCTATTTCTGAGTTTTCGTTAAACGTGTACTGATTTTCACCTGTGCCGCTGTCTCACAGGGATGTAATGGATATTCAAATGATGAAAGTGGTTCCTTTTTCATCTCCATGGCAATGGACAAGGTCAACAAGTGTGTCTCTTCCTGATTTTCTCTTTCCAAATATTTCTTCAGGAGATTCACATGATAGATTTTTTCTTTCCCCTTCTTATCTATCTTATAATTTGTTCTAGACACCTTCTCTAGAACTGTATATGGACCTTGCCATCCAATTTGTAACTTATTCTGACTACCGGGTAGAAGAAGCAGTACCTTCTCTCCCACAGCCAAATCTCTGTCTTTAGCTTTCCTGTTATAATAGGCAGCATGTTTCTTCCTGGCTTGTTTCAAATTTTCATTGGCAAGTTTCCAGCCAGTTTTTAACCGAGTGGTCAGCTCATTCACATATTGGTATGAGGATGTAATATTTTCCTCTGCCTTTTCGTCAGTCCACGTTCTTAACAGAGTTACATATGGACTTTTAAATTCGGAAACTTATTTCTCCTGGCACATGCCAGGTCCTTTCCACCCGAAGCTCTGTAGTGATGATTTTTCTTCCCAGAATTATCAGTCACAAAACGACCGCTACCAATTTTCCTCTTGGGGCTGTCTCCCCACTTAGAATTCTTGATGAGAGATTTCCTCTCTACATCCTCTTCCTCCAGTCCGATTGAAGGATTTTCGGCTTTTCCTGGGGTAAGATATCTTTTTGCACTCTCCGCATAGTGGCCATTGTAAAACAGTTAAGTGAAGCTTGTCCGTGAAAAGGGGCTTCCCATTCCCTTTGGTCCACTTTATCAAATTTATTTTTCTTTTTATTTTCTGGCCTAAGTTTGCCCTTTGGCGTGTCCAGGTCCTGATCAATGTTCCCACTTGTGGGTGTTCCCTCATGTGCTATGCTACACCTTTCTACAAAATTCTCAATGTCCCATCTTGCCTTGGGCCAATAATAATTGTGAGCCACCTTTTGGATGATGGTACCTATCTTCTCATGGTCCCCATCCTGTTTCACATGTAGGCTCCTTATTAAGTCTGCCCTATATCTCTTTGGAAGAACCAACTGTCCGTGACCATGGGATCTAGTTCCGGCCTTCCTGTAAATCAACTTGTTTTCCATGTAAAAATCTCCCTTGCCTGGAGTTGTATGACAAGTTGACAATTTCCTGAAACAAGGCTTGAGGGTCTTATCCCCAGCTTGTGCCTTCCTCATCTCTTCTGGAGTAGTATCTAACAGAATATCCTCCTCCTTTCTTGAGGTCGACCTGACCTGAAGGGTGGCCATAACTATAGGGTTCCTTCTGCAACGGTCAGTGTCATGATTGTTCATCTTACAATTTTTACACCACCTTTTCCCTTGGTTGAAAGATTTTCTTTCATCATATTTCCTTTCATCGAATTGTGGGGTTTTATTTTTATTGTCATACCGTGGCCTATCAAACTGGTGCTTACCTTTGTTTTGATCTCTAGGATCAAATTTATTAAAGTTCTGTGGTGCCCTAAAATTTTCTACCTGTTTCTTTTTATTACCTGATACCTCTGCCTGAGCCGCTTGATATCTTTCTGCAACATTTAGCAACTCACCCAGCCTCTCTGCACCTTGTTCCATGAGAAACTTTCTCAGGTCTGGAGCCATGGACTCTCTTAATTGTTCTATAAGGATCATTTCCTTAAGATCTTGGGTTTTCCCCAGAGAAGTCCATTTCTCCAAGTATGTCTCTATTCGTGCAGAGAACTGGTGATAGGTTTCCCCTGACAGTAGTTTAGCATTCCTAAATTTTTTCCTATAAAATTCTGCGTTCTTTTCATATCTTAACAAAAGAGCCTGCTTTAGCATGTCATAATTTTCTTGATCACCTCTGCTCATTTTGGCAAAAACTTCATAAGCTGCCCCACGAAGCCCTTGAGATAACTTTAAGCTCCACCTTTCTCTCTCTAACCCATATGTGGTAGCTAATAGTTCATATCTATTTAGATAGCTCTCAATATCATCGTCTTTCTCAACAAAATGATCTAAATGAAAGTTCATAGCTGAGGTTGAGGCTCCCTGACTAGCAGTGGCATCAGAGGTAAAGGGACTGGCACCATTTTCAGGAGCAAGGCCTTGAAACTCAAACTCCCTTAGTCGTAACTCATGTTCCCTTTGTAATCTCTTATCCTCTGTTTCCCTTTCTGCAGCTAATCGCTTGTCTTCCCTTTCTGCAGCCTGTCTTCTTTCCTCGGCTTCCAATGCTTTAGCCTCTTTGTCAGTCTCAATCTGCAACCTCTTAGCCTCAGCCTCTAACTTTCTTTCGGCCTCTTTTTCTAATCTTCTTTCTTCCCGTTCAATATATTTGTCACATTCAGCAGTGACGTAAGCAATCATAATTTGCCCGTCCATTCCTAACTCTTTCGCAGTCTGTACAGCAGCAGATCGAAATTTTGCCAAGTCGGCCATTGTCTAACATGCAAATGTAAACAATTCAATCTTTCAATAATTATCTAAGGACACTACAGGCACTGAGAGCTCAACCTTATTTATTTCCACCCAAGGATACCTTTTAATTCTTTATTATTCCCAATATATATAATAGGAGAAAGTTCAATATCCCGGGAGCGAGACCCCAATATATGTGGTAAAGTGGGATGTTATAAATATTTATAGGGGACTTAGTGTACTGACTGAGATCAGCTGTGAAGGTATCTGTATCTAATAGGTGTAGTGTTTTACAGATAACCTTACTTGCTACCACATTATACCTCAGTCAGAATTATTCTGGAATATTGTGATGACTACGTTATATGTCTAGGGTATGTATATGATGAAGTGTAAGTCACAACAACAACAGACAGATAAACAATTTAATTTATTCCACCACACTTGCCAACACTGTGACACTCACACACATTTAACACTCTATAAGACTATCTTAAATGAGGCACTGGTAAAGTTTCAAATATAAATATGTATTAATTACTTTCACTAATATATATGTCCTGATTCAACTACAAAGTGAACCAGGAATCACAATCAATTGTAATTACAATTTATATGTACAGAATTTATCAATATGAACCTTGTAGTGACATATTTTATTAATATTATCCTATGTGTGTCAGTTGTGTAGTAGTAATATGAGGTAATACTGGTTTTGTTTTTTCAAGCTATGTTGTTATTTGTCATCATGACTTCAAGTGTTTGTTTATCTTGGAAATAGTATGGGGAAAAGTTCACAGTTCCTATCAATTTAAACACTGTATTTTTCCCTCTGTTTTATTATAAAGTCAGATTTTGAGGGGGGGGGCATAATGTTGAGCTCCTCTGGCCACAGACGCTTATCTTTCGTGATGGCGGCAGGAAAAGACTCCTCTGCTCGATAGCCTCCCTGTGTTCTGGAGACACCTCACTGGTCACTATCTGGACCCAGGAGTATGCTGTCAGCCTCTAGGTTCAGCAAAGCTCAGACCAGGTGCTGCTCAATAACTTTAGGACCACGGTCCCTGAAACAAGAAGGTTGTACCTCTTATTTCAGAACTAATTTATAATAAATTTCCAGACTGAACACAATACATAACAAACACTGAGTTCAGAGCGGTAGGCCAACTGCTATCTTCATCTGAAACAATTTTCACCAGTATACTCCTCCCTAATGGTTACTACGCCTCTGCAATTCCAGCATGATTTCTTTCTAGTCAATAAGATAGGTGTCAGTGTACTGTTTGGCAATTCCATGTAGTTTTACTTTCCTCCGACACCTTCTGTTCAGGTTGGAGCACTATATAGGCTTTACCTCATGTTCGCTACTGGACCACACATATATACAGACATAAATTATCAATTTACATTCAATTTTCATTAAAAGGATATCAAATATTTCAAGCTTACCACAATTCATGGAATAATACACAGTTACGTTGACTGGCAATGAATATAGCACAATTTCGATCTGCCGATGTCCCAGGCTTTTATTTAGAAAAATATGCACTGGCGCTCAACGCACTGGTTCTTTAGTAAGTTTATTTGAAAATGTGGTGCTGACCTGACGCCTCTGATTGACTATATTGGCGGGTCTAACCAATCGTGCCATGTTTACACAGCTTTTCCAAAAAAAAGTACCCTTCCTTCCGTCTCCCCTAACAACAAAAGATAGTATTTATAGCCCGACTAATCGTGTTTAGCCTTACATTTACTTTCCGCCAATCAAATAGGAGGTAACATGGGGACCTATTTCCCGTACAATGGTGGTGTGAAAATCTGCCACTGAGCGATTCTGATTTTGGTGTTGTCTGACATCCCTCACTATTTCTTTTGGCTATATTTTGTTAATTCCTAGACTATTTGCGTAACACTTAACATATTATTTGTCAGCAAGTCCTAAGGAACCCAAAATATATAAATTTAAAGAAGCTAAGTGGCTGCGTTCAAAATATGCATTTTCTTCTAGGATAGTCGTGCTGTTGCCACCTCCTCACTTCCAAACTTTATGGTGTCTGATGTACTGTCATACTAATGTCAGGATTTCAGACATAAAACAGTAGAATGTCATGTTTCCTAATAAGCGTTTTGTAAGTTTTTTAAACCTAACTCTCGTATGGGTAGTGTTTTTTATCACTGTCGATTTGAAAAAAAGTTAGTGCTTGTGGCCTTACACGCGTGTTAGGGGTGGCATTAATTGTGTATCGCGAGACTGTGGTAGTATTGCCTGCGTTCCGGCTTTCAGCCCCTCCCTTTCTTTCTATCCTTAGTCCATCTGTCTTTCGTTTATGGTAACTTAGTGTATAAAATGACATGAATGGAATATTAAATATAGGTCAGCTTGCGTATCTCAAGGTTTTCCTTAGAAAGGCAGTACACGTTTTATCGTAGAAAGCGGGTATTGAAGCAGTAGGCTTTTACTATCAACGTGAAACGTTACAATTTGCAGACGAATTAGAAAACAAGGGGGATTTCGAGTACAGTCATTGTGACAGCACTGTTCTTTACCATTCTTCTTTCCTTTTATTGAAGTTATTTGTTAGGCTTTCCATTTACTTTTTAATTTATATATGTGGATTAGAATTTCTCACGACAACATGATACAGCAAGATTACCAATGTGGAGCTGATGCGCCCTAATATAACCGACGGACCCTTTGTCTAGGTTGAACGGAGTGCGCCTCGCCAAAACGAGGCAACATTTTATTTAAAAAAAAAAAATCAGTAAAAAATCCTGTGGAACATGATATATTTTTTTTTTTAAACAAAGTATCCCGTTCAATCCTTGATGGCTTATAATTAGGACATATAGTGTAATAAATTCAAGACAATAAAATCATATTTCCGATTTTCAAATATAGTATCTTCTTCCCCCCTCCACTCAATCCAAATACAGTAAATCAAAACCAAAATTGTGCGAATCAATTTTTGTATAACACCCCCTTTTCAAGAAACAAACAAACAAACACTCTGCACAGCAAGGTTCTTCTGTTCTAAAATAGCCCATTCCAGTTGCAGTCTAAGAAGTTTCTTATTGTTAGGAATATTTAGTTCTCTAGATACCTGACACGTTCTTTTTGGAGCCTTGAACAATTTATATGCATGTCTGACCGTAAGGCTTCCATCCTACTCTACTGTTCATTCGTCCGTTATTTTAATTTTAATTGAGCTTTTGATCTCTGCTTTACTCATCCCCACAATCATTTGGTTTCTATTATTTCTACTTTTCTTACCTTCTTTAACTGCCTCTCCATTTCCTTCTATGGCCACATTGGAAGGTACCCAAGCTTTAGTACGGAACATCCTCTGGAGTGTAGGTAAGTATTTGTCAGTAATATCTCTTCTGATATATCAGGTTTACTGCATTCTCGTAAGTTTCTTATAGCTTGAATAGCTAAAAGTGAGTCTGTTAATATTTTCAATTTATGAGGAGGGTTGTTAGAGAAGATTTCCAGAACTTTCAGAACATGTGGTGAGAAAAGGACGCTATGGTTGGATGTAACACACACTGAGGAAACCAAATGATAGCATTACAAGGTAGTCCTTTTTATGGAAAACCCAGGGTGAAATAAATAAAGGGTGACCGAAAAATACACAGAAAAGAAATCGAGACAGACGTGAAAAGTATAAAGAAACACGGACAGGTCTTCGACGATTGGCACAGTACTGGAAGTCTTGGCGTGAATGTGTTGAAGATCGATGTTCCTTATGGAGCAGAAGGGTTATGAATGAATAAGTTTAACAACAGCAAAAGTAAGAAATACTAATATAGTAAAATATATATAGTAAAATATAATAAAACAGTATATAACAAGAACTAAAATTAATATATAAGGATCAATGATGGTGTGAGGATAAGGGAAAGTCTGATGGGGTGCTCATGTGGATGATGGCAGATAATTGGTGGATTTGGCGTAATCTCAAACACCCCCCGGCTTTCTCACCCCTTTTCACCTTGTTAACATCAGGGCAGTTAGGAGAGACTGTGCTTTGTTTGTTATTTTTTTCACTCATTTTTTTGGGTTTTATTTTTATTGTTTGTTTGTTTCGTGGAAAGGGTAGGTCACACACACATATACAATTTTGGTTTTGATTTACTGTATTTGGACTGAGTGAAGAGGGAAAGAAGTTACTTTATTGTCTTGAATTTATTACACTATATATCCTAATTATAACCCATCAAGGATTGAACGGGGGATACTTTGTTTAAAAAAGAATATATTCACCAAAGTCTTATGCTGCCACTTCTGCCTTCTCCCTATTTATTTCGCTTGTAACGAAGCATTGTGCCGCGGCTACAGTTGATCCAACTACAAGAAGTTAACTCCAAAGCACTCGATATACCCTTGTGGTTTGACGTCGTTGCGGTTTTTTTTACTTCTTATGGCCAGGCACGTTCTTTTCAACCTTGGCCGAAGTCTGTCCGTTATATCAGAGCGCAACTGTCTTTAAAAAATAAGTGAATTCTGTCAACTCAAGTGTAGTGTTGATAAATACCAAGCCCTGAAAAGGATTATTAGTTTCTACCAGCTTGCATGGTGAAGTGTTGAAAAGGGTTAGTCCTAAAAAGGGTTGGCCCTGAAAAGGACTGCAAGCACTTACAACGTTGATAAACACTAAGCCCTGAATAGGACTGCAAGCACTTACAACGTTGATAAACACTAAACCCTGAATAGGATTGCTAGTACAACGTTGATAAATGCCCAGCCCTGAATAGGATTTATAGCACTTACAACGTTGATAAAAACTAAGCCCTGAATAGGTTTGCTAACACTTACAACGTTGATAAATACTAAGCCCTGAATAGGACTGCTAGCACGTACAACGTTGAAAACACTAAGCCCTGAATAGGACTGATAGTATATATTCGCTAACATTATGAAGCGCTGATAAAGGCTAGACATGAAAAGAACTGGTTGCTTCACCGACGAGTGATAATTAGCATTTAACATAAATAGAGAAAAACAAGTACCTACCATAAGATTTTAAAAATATAAATGTATTACGTTTTTGCAAACTGCTACACTGATAATCACTAGCAGACATTACAGTGTGATCCTACTCAGTAGCATGAAAGTGACTGTCGTAAGAGTACAATCGGTACTGCACGGAAAAGGGATAGGGGACGCACCATTACGAGACCACACACTACCTTAAAAATTCATACAGCCGACTCTGAGCATTGGCTACCCATCAACAGAATAGAACATCAGAGTATAAAAAATTAGAACTAGAATAAAGAAACCAAATATACCCACATTATAACCCACATGGGGTTCAAAAGAGTATTCCATGCATAAGACAAACACCAGTTTTCCTGTGAATGGACCAAAAACCAAAACGTATGAACAAAACTGGACGAATAGATCAAATAAGGTGGGTGACACAATAAATCGGGGCTTTTTAACCTGTGCTCCATGGACCCCTGGGGGGAAAAAGGGGTTGGGGGGGGGGGGGTGTCCAAAAATGGATTTTAGGGGGACTGTGTACGTAAACTAAAAGTTTGAATTTTATTTTCACCACAATTTTTATTGGAATATGATCTTAATTTTTTGCTTCTACAGAAAAATATTCTTTTTTATAGAACGTTTTTTTTCCCTTTCTGTATGACTATATGCAACTTAACGACTTTTCTTGGTAATAAAAAAATATTATTTATATGCACAAAATTTCATTATGCGTTTATGTACATTTTTTCTAAGAAAGGATCGTACCCTTCATCGGACAATCAAAGGCGTCTGTAGCCTTCATCGGACAATCAAAGGCATCTGTAGCCTTCATCGGACAATCAAAGGCGTCTGTAGCCTTCATCGGACAATCAAAGGCGTCTGTAGCCTTCATCGGACAATCAAAGGCATCTGTAGCCTTCATCGGACAATCAAAGGCGTCTGTAGCCTTCATCGGACAATCAAAGGCATCTGTAGCCTTCATCGGACAATCAAAGGCATCTGTAGCCTTCATCGGACAATCAAAGGCATCTGTAGCCTTCATCGGACAATCAAAGTCATCTGTAGCCTTCATCGGACAATCAAAGGCGTCTGTAGCCTTCATCGGACAATCAAAGGCGTCTGTAGCCTTCATCGGACAATAAAAAAGGGCCGTAGGCTTCACAGGACAATAAAGGCGTCCGGAGCCTTCATCGGACAATCAAAAGGGTTCGTAACCTTCACAGGACAATGGAAGGGGTATGTAGTCTTCACAGGACAATAGAAGGGGTATGTAGTCTTCACATGACAATGGAAGGGGTATGTAGTCTTCACAGGACAATGGAAGAGGTATGTAGTCTTCACAGGACAATGGAAGGGGTATGTAGTCTTCACAGGACAATGGAAGGGGTATGTAGTCTTCACAGGACAATGGAAGGGGTATGTAGTCTTCGCAGGACAATGGAAGGGGTATGTAGTCTTCACAGGACAATGGAAGGGGTATGTAGCCTTCACCGGGCAATCAGAAGGCGTTCGTAGCCTTCACCGGACAATCAGAAGGCCCATAGCACAAGAATGGTTAAGAACCCCTGTACCAAATGTACAAAACTTCGGCACCAACTGCATTACACACACACACGTAATATTCCTCAAGGTCAGGAAATCAGGTGTTTACATTGACAAGGCGTTTGTTGTTTTACCTGCAGAAAGTCTACCTGCAGGTTTACTCGTAAAGGCTTCTGTTATCTCTGCTGTGTAGCAGAAGTCAGACAAAATTAGCAGCTGATCTTTGGACTTAGGCCCTTGTTTTCGCTATGACATTGTTACAGTAGCACCGTGTAGTTCACTAGGGGTCTCTGATGTGACAAAGAAAGAATAGGACTAATGAGTCATCAGGCATGTCGTACAAGGCGACTAATGTGAGGTTGTATATGAGGCTGACCAACCTCCTGGTATGAAACCAGTTGCTATAGAAACCACCGCCACAAAAGCACGTGGATGCTTGGTGCAGGTTGTCTGCTATAATAGAAGACCCGCTGCATTGATTGCTCCAACTCCATGAAAAGCGAAAAATAAATGATGATGATAATGATGATGATGGTTGTGATGATGGCTGTTAAAGTACTGTGTACAAGTGGTATAATAACAGTTGCCTTTCTGGCCCCTTTTTACAGATTGATTGAATCATCTATAGAACAGAAGTTATGAATATTTGCAACGGCACAAGGACTTTATATTGGTGTCACGGGTTGCGGCCCCCCCCCCTTTATTTTGCTCTGCAGTAATGGTCCAACAATGGCCAAAGCCTAGAGTATCTAATGTGGGTCTTCAAAGGTATCTACCTTCGCACAAGATTACTCTTGGCAGAGATGAATATAGAATGATGATGATGCTTCTACCTTGAGGGAGTTTTCACAAGATATTTCAGAGGTCAAGAACAATGCTGAATGTGTCTTAGCAAAGTTAACTTCAATCTGCCCGCCGCCTTTTGTGAAGAGGTATTATATAGTTTAAACTAGCTCGTACAAGCCCCCAACTGAATTAACAGTAAAATTCTTCTTATTGGCTCGATATAGATATTTATTAAAGATACTGAATCATGCGTGTGCACTTCTCTCTGTAATAACTAAATCAACTATGAATTTGTAAAACAACATATAACAAATTTAATGATCAATTACTTTTGAAAAAATGTAAATAAATAAGAGCTGGTGATTAATAAAATGTAGGTGTCTTTATAGAAAAGATGTCAGCTTTAGAAAGCTTAATGTTGAAAAGAAAAAACAATTTCTTCTGTATTTGGCCTGCTGGAAATGTAACTTAGCTGACAAAACGCTGGTGTTGATGATGCTGTTTCTATCAATTCGTCTCTGTGGCAAAGGCACGTCTCCAGATCAGTTCAATAGTAAACCTATCCTGGTCAAGGCAGGTATCTTTACAACCCGTCGAACGTAGGTTTTCAGTGTCGATCATAAGCTTTGAACCACAGAATAGTAGTACAACTGGTATCGTACAGTAGGACCTCAAATAGTCTCTTGGATTCGTACCACAAACTTTAGAAGAAATAAAAGAACAAAACCTCTGCTAAGTCTGCTTTCTTGATATTAATCACGCGCCTTTCCCGCTGTCCGTCAACCGGTTCCTTTCTCTGAATTTTTTTAATCTCCCCGAGCGTACATCATATAACGCAGGGGATATGATGAAAAATCACCACTCTTTTAGTTAATTTAATTGAAAAATTGCAACTGGAAAGCGGTAAGTGCAATGGCTTGTGCCTGGGTGAACATGTTTAAGTATACATACAACTTATTACAAATGATAGTAAATATATACATATAATGTCATCATCATCCACTACCTGCTTCAACAAAGTGGAATCTATTTAATTTAAATGGTGGTAGATTTGAGTGTTCGATACACTTAGTTGCATAATTCATATGACTTTCAACTTCCAAACTTACAAAAATGGCTTGTCAGCTCGGGATAAAGTGGTCCATTGTGAATGAACGGTTACAGAACAAAGGGAGATGTTACAAAAATTCTGTTGATTATGTTTTTGAGTGAAACTGGGGTTTGTTAGTGGGAATAAAAGATTGGGTGTGGTGGGGGGTTTTGGGGGGTTGAAGGGGGGGGGAGGGGGTGGGGAGTTTTGAGGTTGTGAGGGCATAATAAAGTGGACCTATCCAAGACAGAATTCAGATAAAATTTCTCTGAGGAAGAAATGAGCAATTTGAGTTATCGTGAATTATTGGAGTAGATGAATCATGTGTAAACTTGGTTTGAAAAAAAGTTTGCCAATGGAAAAACTCAATTTTATTGTAAAATAAAAATAAATTACTTTACAAAATTATAACTTTAGTGTCTTATAGAAAAAAATATAATTGTAGTGCCCTATCGAAGTGAAACTCTTAAGCCCATCTTTTTGCATTTACTAAATCGTTTTAAAAAATAAAGAATATCAAGTAGGCCTTTCAATGTAAAATACTGGGTTAATTGGCACAATTTTCCACTTTTGTTAATATTGCTTACTGTGTGATTTAGTTGTTATAAGTAAAGTAATATTTAAATGATATGGAGCTTTAAACAGCTGGGGAGAATATGGTGAACATAAAATCCTATAAAGAGAAATATACATAATCAAAGCCACGCGAAAAAATAAGAAATACAAATAAAATATAGGGAATGGAATGAATATGAATAATATAAAAATTAAAAGCGAAACTGTTTAAAAATATATAAATATAAACATGACTGGCCGTAGATAATAATGTCATAAAAAAAACATTAAAACTGAGGTGATAATTTTAATATTATATTTATAATAAAAAAACACATTATAAAATAACAAAATAATAATAAAACAATAATATATATATTAATTTATGAAAATAAAATATGTATTAAAAAAAAAAAATAATATAATTAAATATATTTTTTAGTTATTATTAAATAGTTAAGATAATAATAAGGTTATTTTTAGTTATAAGTAAAAATAAATTAATAAAAAAAATATTAATACAAACCTTAATACTCGAGAAAAATCGATAACCAATAAAATTATAGAAAAATTTAATTTAAAATTGTCATAATATGATTATACAGGAAATGCAATCGTCTCGAAATTATAATTAAAAATTAAATTTTATAAATAATAATATTTTTTAATAGATTACGGCTTTTTAACATTGCTCTTGCACCAACGGCGCTAAAAAAATTGTTATAAAAAAACACAAAAAAATCACTGCTACCAAATCCGCCTGCCATGTGAGGACAACAGGTCGGTCACGGGGACAAGCCAATTCAGACCCCACTTAAAAAAATGAAAAGGACCCAATATAAGCCATGAGCCCAATCATCAAATTCTGAATCCATATTTATTGGGAATTTTACCTTGGCCAACTTTCATTTATCTTAACCAGTTTGATTTTAAAAAAATGCTTGAAATCGCCTCATTACTAGTAAAAATTCCTGATAGAATATATACGCCTGTATAATTTTAAGACCGAAGAAAGGAACTAATCAACGACAATGCCCCCCAATTTGATGCCCTTGAAAATAAAGTTTTATATTGTTCACCCAGCATTGATTTCCAATGGTACGATATGTATTAATATCTTTTTAGCAAGAAATTTTTATAAGAAAGAATTTTCCATAAATTCAAACTATTTTGTTTTGATTTTTTCTTGGATTTCATGATAAATTTTTTTTTTTACAAAAGCTTTCCGGGCATGGTTAAAAAAGTATTTAATTATAAGTAGATGGGAAATTAAGTGGATAGTCAAAAAAAAATGTAACTCTAAACTTTTAATCTATAATAAAATGGGCTAGATTACACCAAAACTAAAAAATTCCATAAACTCATTTTACTAAGTACCTAAAATTCTATCCATTAACATTCCACGAATTTTTTTTTTAAAACGATAATTTATGAATTAAATTTAGTAGGATTGTATTCTTTAAATTTTATGTTAGGGCATAAACATATTTAAAAAAATAGCAAAACTTCTTTGACATATAAATTGCAATTTGGATCTGAGAATACTTTGTTATTTGATATGATGCAACAATAGGCGGCCAAAACAGATTAGAATATTGAAAATTAAATTACTCAACATATACAAAATCGAAAAATTGCTAAAAAAAAATGAAAGAAGATTATTGATATTAATAAATATGAAAATAAAGAGCCTGGTTAAACGAAGGTTTGGGGTTTAACAGTTGAAAAATTAGCGACGCATGACTTCAAACAAAGAAAAAACCCTAAGATATGGATAAAACCATTTATGTACATTCCCAATTTCACTCTCTGAAGACCCTGCAACATTTGCCCGCTGGTGACTAGGAAACCAGCTGACTGCGTATTTTAAAAAATTTTTTTTTTATAATCTTGGATATAGTCGTGGCCATTTGACTGAAAAGTCCCAAAGAGGAGATAGATTTTAGAACTTACAGTCGAGTATATCCAAGGGATATTTTTAAAGGTTTAGGAAATGTCAGGACCTATAACATTTCTCAGACCCCAATGTTTTAGGACCTATCCTTATGGACATTTCCACCATTCTTATTTGTTAGACAAGGGTACCAGTGGGGGAAGAGTCGCAAATCAAGGAGGCCATCTCTGACATTTTTCTTACTAGTGTAAGCTTTGGCATATTAAAGGTAAAGTTTGGATGGAAGGTAGTAGGATGAACTAAAAGTCCCTCATATTACAGTGGGAACTCCCTTTGAAAGACCAGTAAATTAAGCTCTTGTGAAAAATGGAAAATCATTAAAAAAGGAACGTGACGATTATTTTTTGCTTTATTTAAACTTTTTCAAATTTAATTTGCATTTATCTAAGTCACCAAAATTTAAATTGGTTACTTATTTTATTAATCTTGCTTGTCACTTAGAATTCCAAAGAAATGTCCATCAAAAAATGGTTGGGAAATGCAAAAAAAAACAAAAAATTGAAAATCGGCTTTGATAAAAAAAACTTTAATATGTATCTGTTTTTATACTTGATTACAACTTTGTAATCAAAACAAAAATGGTTAAATAAAAAGTTATTGTAAAAGATGTTAATTCCATTTTTATCAATGGGGCTTTTTATTTGGATGTCAACTGTGGGGCGACAGGGTACAAAGAGATGTGATCTAGAGCCAGAAGAATTTAAATGAGAGCTTCTAATGTGGGGTATCTATTTAGCTGTTTGGGGTGGATACATCTGTTATAGATTTTTAGATTCCCCCCCTACGATGGCTTTAAATTATAATATATTTATATGATTAAATTTAGAATTAGGTTTTTTAACTCAAGAAAAATCCCAACAGGGATCCTGATTTAGGGTTTTTTTTCGTAGTTCAATAGCGCCAACTTCGTTGAGTGTTGTCATGTATCAATAAGATCCAGTGTAGTTTGACAAAATTTAATTTATAATGGAATTTAATGATTAATAATGTATAAAAGATTAGATAAATTATTCCAATTACCTTATGATAGCTAGCTGATGAGGTTTAAATTAGTCCTTACCGGACATTAGAAGAAAGAATCAATGAGCTGAAATTTAAAATCTTTTCAATTAGAATTATATTAGCTCAAGATGAAAATGGTTTACAGAAAACACAAGGAACCTGAAAGAGAAAAAAGGATGCCTGTCAAAACAACGTTTTCATGTATGAACCAAGATACTCTTCTTCTGCAAAAAAAAAAAAAACATGTGAGAAACCCAGTACCGACAAAAAAAGATAATATGTGTTGCCAGTGACCAAAAACAGCCTTAAAACTATTGAAAAAAAACGTGAAAGGGATCCTTACGCCCTAGGTGAAAGATTATGTCAAAAAGCACAGAAAATTGTTTTCTGACTGAAAAAAAATCAGACAAAGCAAACAATGCTATAGTTTTTTTTTTACCAGAAAAACAAGGAAGAAAAAAAAATAAATTATTTTTGGGTTATTATGTATGATATTTTACTGAGTAAAGGGATCAAATAAAAATAGCTCCTGATCACAAATGCTGTTATGTCGTTTATTAATTAGGTACCCTTTCACGATGGCTGAAGGTTATGTCCCTAATTCTAATCACTGACGGTATGGACACAAGGAATCTTTTAATGTTTTTGGTCCTTTCATTAAAAATGCCATTTTAGTCCTAGAGATGGGGCCAAGCAGTTCATAATGCTGTAGGAAACAATGTCCTAAAATCAGAATCAACCTCTATTTCTTACCGGCCAAGTTGCTGCGAATACGAATCAAGTACTATGCACGGATTACTACACGACATTGAGCGCGCCAAGCTTCTAAAAAATCTGTCTAACAGTTCAGCGACAACATCCAGGAAAGACTAGGTGCAATACACCTACAATGTAAGTTGGGAACAACGATTGATTCCCTCCTGGCCGGATAGAGGCATTAAGTGTCCTTCGTGCAGTGCCATAAAACGGCAGGTTTCCATGGAAATTTAATCACATCTTATTAGTCGTTTTAGATACCTCCTTACACTTGCTCCATCTCAGCTTCCACAGTTCTCGAGTGCCAAACATTTGTTTTCATAGGTCGGATGGCATACTGCCCTCTCTTCATGCTTCGCTTTTGGTTTGCCCAGGGTCATCCATATGGCCCCTCCGTTCTTGTCCAAATGGTCAATAAGCTGGGTTTTGTTCTTGTAAAAAATTTGATCCATCTGAGGACAGACATGGCCTTAACCCAACTCCAGCGTCTGCCCAGCTATGAATGGTTGTGCAGTCCAATTCCTGAAGGTTTACTCCGAATAAGGTAGTTCTTGGGTTGCTGAAGGGCAAGTATCAAAAAGCACTTTTTCATGGCCAAAGTTTATTCGGTTGGATTCCATTCTTGTTTTCATATCCATTAGCATGATCTGTGTGGAATTGAGGACAGTTTAGCATTATCCCTTCTCTGTTACTCTCCAACATTTCCGCACCATAGAGTAAGCACAGAAAGTACAAACAGCTCTCATAACAGTCCTTAATTTGGTGTATTTGTGCTGTTACTAAGGGAAGACTTCCAAATTTGTTCACTTTATCTCCCTGAATGCATCGAGCTGAAATTCGGCTGATCTGTTCTGCTTTTATTCATTCTGTTGTTTTATTGTCTTTTGGCTTGTTCCCTGCCTGTCTGGTGTTACTATGAGTCTTCCGTCCGGGCTTGATACCTTGAGTAAAGTAAATCCGATATTCCTGGTCTGTTCTACAGAACTAACTTCTGGTTCCCTACAGTTTTGTGAGCTCAGGATTAGTGCCCACATTTAGTGTCATGACACTCTGATCCTTCTTCAAATGTGGTCATCACCCGTTCAAGAGGCCAAACCTTGCTGCCCAACTTATTTCAGGGTCTATTCGGTTTTACGCTCTTGAATGTGTTTGATGTGAAGAATGCGCGATAGGTGGCAATGTCATCTGCATATTCCAAAATCTTCCCGGTTTTTTTCAGTGCGTAGAAAAACGTTGTGCCATTAGAGCTAATACCTCTTGGAGAGAGAGTAGAGAGAGACCCTCTGTTTGTCTGGCGCATCACCCAATCTAGAGAGAGATGTCAGAAAATAGGATGTTGATAAGGGGCAATCTCCTGTTCACAGTACTTGAACGTCACCAAGTTTTTCACTGTTCGAAAGTTTACTTTACTTCACCTCGTCACGCGCGCAACCCTGCTACGTAAAGTTAGAATAGAGGGCTTTTAACTAATAGATGGAAACAATTTTTCGGCTGGGGAATTTTTGTATACCAATAAGCCCTCAGAATTAGATTCCAATAGGCTAGCCCTGCCTGTTATGCTGTCGAAACCTTTTTGCAAAATCAGGGACAAAGTTAATGTATAACAGCTGTCAACGGCTCATGAATCTTAGCACGATGCTCAATAATGTTTTCCTGAGTGGTAAATAATATTGATCTGCACATCATTCTGCTCTTTACCTGAAACAAGCTATTTCGTTCTCTCAGTTTTATGGTCCACTGCTGTTTTGAAATTCTCTAGGATGAGTTAACAACTGCCTAGTATTTTGCTGGAAACGTCCCAAGAGGGAAGTGTAATTCCTCTCCATCTTGTATTTGCAGTCTGCAGCAATTCCAGAAAAAAAGATCGCCCTTTCCTTGCTGGCACATGGTTCCAACAATAATTATTCCTTTACCACCTGGCTTCCACACGCTCGATCGTCTTCTTCATTCCCACCACACTTCTTTCTCTTCTGGTTGGTGTTGTCCTACAGTTTTCCCCCCATCCACTTGTTGAAAATAGTGGTTCTAAAATCGTTCTAGAATATCTTTTCTGTCTGCTGGCTAGTCACTGGGTCTGTCTTGAATAGCTCAGCATTCAATTTGGCGTGCTGCTGCTGTATGACTTCCACATATCCCTTCACAAGTTATCCCTGCCCCCCCCCCTCTCCCTGGCACAAGTTGCTGGAATAGCTGCGTAGCTTGTATACTACTGCAAGGTTTCACTACACGACTCTGCAATGTTCCACACTCGTTCGTCACCAACCAGGGAGCTAGGAAGATACACACACAAGGGAACATAATCTATTTAGCTCTATTCTCTGGTTAGAGGCACTTAATTTGTCCTGGAGTGTGGTCCCATAATAACCAGGCTCAAGATATATCAGTCATATTATTACATAAATGACATGGAGCCAATGTTTTGAGCGACCATTCTTCGAGCTGCAAACATCTAATAGTAATAGGGGTAGGGCAATAGATATTTTCATTCAACTGATGTTAAGGCATACAAAAGGAATCATAACAACATTTAAATTCATGAAATGCATACCAAATATTACAACCATTTAAAAAAAAGAGGCGGCTCCAGGGTTAGTGCATATGCAGTCAGTATTTTGTTAAAACAAACCTGAAGGACATCATACGGCATCACAAAAAACCTCACTCTAACAGTAAAATATATTGATTCCCATAAAAATATTCATAATAACATGAAAGGAAATGTGCATAAAAGAAAGAAAACTGCATTGGACTGTAAAGTAGTGCAAAAAATTAATCTAAAGTTAATAGCATATAATGAGATAATAATTGAAAAGCAGTTCAAAGAAATCCCCGGCTATCTGGGTCATTGGCCTCTCGGTTAAAATACTGAAGTTTCAAGTAGCTGGAAACCCCCGGTCTTGGGTCATTGTCCTATTTGGCATTTGAAATCATGGGAGAGAGAGAAAGAGAAAGAAAGAAAGAGAGACAGAGAGAGAGCGAGAGACACAGAGAGAGAGAGAGAGAGAGGGAGAGAGAGAGAGAGAGAAGAGGTTGGGCAAGGAATTTCGCGACAACATGCTGATGTTGCCAGCCTCGTATGGACCTGTATAACCATCAGCAAGTTCAAAATGTCAAATTCAAAGTAAAATATGTTACAACTCACCCCAATATGGAAGATAGACTTCTTGCTCAGTTGAATAGTCTCGGCTACTTGATAAAGATGCCTTGAACACGCTTCAGAGATATAATTTCTAGTTAGAAACCCTCTGTGACTTTGTGAACAGGTCCTACATGAGTCCGGTTTCCGTATTAAAAGATAGATTTTCCTTGCTGTAGTGTTCAGAAGGAGTTTCGATACGTGTTTTGCACTGTCCTTTAAGGTCAGAATCCTAACTCTATTCTTTCTTGGCCTCAGTCCGAGCTGTCTACTTTGACGTTTGAGGAATGCAGCGTGTTTTAGCCTTCGAATTTGCTAGGTTATATTGCAGTTTTCCTGCCCATGCTTCCAAGTGGCGTTTCCGACAAAACTTCCAATAAGAATAGATGAGCAAGGATGTAGTGGGTCGAGGTTTTCAGTTATTTTCTTTCCCCGCGTGTTTTTAAATATCATTTTACAATTTAAACACATAACCTCACCTCCCATATATGGCCCGACTTCTTCCGTCCCTCTTATGTAACCTTTCAATACGATTTGTAACCTCGCCTGCAGATTGTGACATCTCCTCGATATTTTAATTTCTTCCTACCCAAGTGTCTAAACGCGTTTGTGATGAACAATGCGCCTAGACGGACCTGCTGGTCTTGGCGGAAAAGGATTACATAAACGTCAACAAGCATTTTTCCGGTTGCCGTAGGAGATCAATCTGGTTCAACAACTTAAGAGATTACAATTAATCCTTAAGGATGGTCAATTTGCCGTTAAATGACACTATTGCAGTATGAACAGAGGTTGTGGCGTGAGGTTTTTATTGGCTCTAAGATCAGTATAGTACTGACAATTACAGAAATATAATTTCTGCAGAAAATGGTGAAGTCCCTGTGTCTGAGAGAACTACTGGTATCACAAATTAGTTACGGCTGTGAATGATCTGATCTCGAAAAATTAGTAGAGAGGAGACCGACATAAATTGCCACCTCCGCTGTGTAACTAACTGTGATATTAAAAAACAAGGAAACAAATTTTACTTAACAATGATAAAATTGACAAGTCTTCAAATACAATTTCCGTATTATTTATTTAGTATATATACTATCTACTCTTGTGCTGAAGGGTGGATGTTGAAACAATGGAATGTAATGGATTTGTAAGTTTACAAATGATTCACATATATTTATATATATATTACAAGTCTTCCAATTATAGGAAACAAATTTATATCAGCTGGGCTGTTAATCACTTATAGTAAATGTATCAGCTGTGCTGTTAATTAAGTATATAAAATTTATCAGCTATGCTGTTATTTTTGTCTCTTGCTATGCTACTCAGTTTTCTTCCTTGACAGTTTAATAGCTCACAATTGCCGACGGAAATGGTACGACTGTGTACTCATCTCTCAAAAGTTATGTCCTTCTTAGTTTCTTGCACACAGCACCCGCTGATGGTCGTTTCGTTAGCCCACCCAAGACTGAGGGGGACTAAAGAGGTTGATCCTGTGCAATCACTGTGCTCCTGCGACGTTCCAGGCAGCTGGATTGACACGACATGCGACCTCAGGTTTGATGACACGAATAAAACCTGTAACAAGTAAAAATAGGGGCTAATTTCTGTCATCAAGCCCACCTATTTCTAGTATGAAATGAGCGTGTGTCTCAGGTGTCTGCATGTAGGATGAATGACAACATGGCTCAGTATGAGTTAGCAATAGCGAGACAAGACAGGTGTCTACTTGCAAAACATTCTTTCTGACAAATTAATACATGGATACATCCAATAATATGAATACATCCAATAATATAAATTCAATACATGAATACATCCAATAATATAAATTCAATACATGAATACATCCAATAATATGTACACCTAGGTGTGATACAACCATTTCCTTCCCCCTATAATATACCAGGCCCTCTCTGACAAATAACAATATTGTTATGGTCTTATGATAGGAGTATATGAGACGAGGACTGTTTGGTGATATATCAGGTTGGAGTTATATGGGACAATAGATTGATGAGTCCTAACAAGGACTGTTTTGGTTATATTTCAGTAGGTTTTATCGGAGATAATAGACTGAAGTTATAGGAGACAATAGATTGAGTTCTAACAAGGACTGTTTTGGTTATATTTCAGTTGGTTTTATATGAGACCATAGATTGAAGTATGAGTCCTATTAGTCTTCGTCTTCATCAATCATATCAGGAAATACAACCATTATACCTAATTCCCCCAAGATACAATCAGTAACCTGATACGTTCATATTGAAACAACTTATATAAAATATATACAGGTGTAGGTAGTATAAATGACATACAACCAATACAAACACTATATATCTGCTGTAGGCCTATTTGCCTACAAATAGTAAATTATATTTACCCTCCAAGATTTAAACTGGCCAGTGACTCGACTAGGGAAGCAGTCTGCAGGTCAATGCACTCAGGTAAGCAATAAATCAAGGTTGACAGCTTCTCCTCTTCAGTCGGTCGGTATCTGGCTTCGTGTTGGTGTTGCGTGTTTTTGCATAAAATCTCGCCCGATTATATAGGCAGGTGAAGTAACTTCTACTGCTTAAGGAAAGCGTTTGGTTGGTTCCTGGCGGGGCAAGCTGATTGGTTGTCTGCAGTTTTGTACCATGCCTCGTACCGTCCTTGACCGAAACGAGTCCCAGAAAAACAGGGCTTATGGCTAATGTTATTCTGTTTTTCCGCCATATTGGGTGACAAGATGGCCGCAACCGACATCCGAAAAACAGGGCTTAAGCCTAATTTTATTCTGTCTCAGAGACTGGTGAACGTTGCTCGTTGATTGGTTGAAGCAAATTTGTATCTCGACATAGTGATTTAACAAAGTAGTGGGTTTACACATCAGCTCCTACATTGTGTCTCTTCCCGGAATGTAATTCACGGTAAAGGAATAAGGCGCACAGAAGCAGATTCACTCTTAACAATCTCGAATTTAACTTTTTTTAGATGCAGCCAGAATGTTAGAGGCTGGATGATCGCTTTGGGACAATGAAGTGTGTTCCCAGTCAGTATAAGGTGAAAGGTAAGGTTAGAATAATTTGTTGTTCGATGGACCAAATGGCGTAGAGCGCAATAAACATTTCTTTCCTCTATGGTCGAGTAGTTCAAATCAGCTGCATTTCAGCGTCTCGTCTTAATACAAATTCTGTGTACCTACTGCGCGTAGCGACGGGTAAAAGTTCCTCCGGCTGGACTTTTGTCGCAATTGTTTGCAAGAGAGTTGCACCAATTACCTATACACTGCTAGCGTCCGTCACTTAATACATCGCAAAATTCATCTGTGTCCACCCGGGATATGCGGGTAGCGTAAGGATGGGTTTTTGCTGGTACGAGTTTTGTTTTAGCTCTGTGTAAGCTTTTTTCACAAATCAGCATTCCATTGGATTTTGTCAGGGCTGTCCTGTTCATTTCGTTTAAGCTCTGTTAAGTTGGTTAATGGTGCCCACAGAGAGTTAAAGTGGGGTATGTACTTCTGATAGAACCCACATAATGACACGAATGATCTCACATCTTTCTTAGTTTGAGGTCTGGGTGCCTTCTTTAACTTCTCTATATTCTTTGGGTCAGGAGACATAATGACCTGTAGAAATAGTGTGACCTAGGAATTCCAACTCCTTACAATCGATATAGCACTTGGTTGGACGTGCAGTCAATCCAGTGGCTCTCAGTCTGTCAAACAACATGGAGAGCGCTACTATATGCTCTTCAAATGTGTTTGTAGCAACCAGAATGTCATCCATAAAGTTAGTGATATGGGGATTTTGTAGAGGTTCCAATAATTTCCTCATCATTCTTGAAAAGATACTGGGAGCATTTTTCAGCCCAAAGGGTAATACATTAAGCTCGTAGTGTCCGTCTGATGTACTAAATGCCAGCATTTTCCTCACTTCTGGTTTCACTGGTATTTGGTAGTATCCCTTGCTTAGATCTACCTTCGATAAATACCTAGCTTTACTCAGTGTAGAGAACAGCTGGTTGGTGTCAGGTAATGGATCCACCTGAGATTTGATGATCGCATATAGCTTCTTGTAGTAAATACATAACCTGTGTTCACCACTCGGGTTTCTTAATAGCACCACACTTGAGCTATAGGGAGAGTCTGACTTCGAGATAATTTTCTCTTTTAAGAGATAGTCAATCTCATCCTTGAGTGCTTGTGCTTGCTATTGTTCAGTCCATGTCCGCAACAATGCTTCCAGTGGACCGTGTATGGGGACGGCAATACAACAACGTTGCCGGACCCACACCTATTTCTATTGTAAGGGCAGTATATACCGAAGTGGGGGCCTGTCTCCATCAACTGTTTGGTACAGCCCTGGTTCCTACCTCCTTTGGTTCGGGTTTGTTTCTGCAGCTTTTTTAATACTGGCTGCTGACTAACCAAATTTTCCAAAGGATCCAGGCCATGGTGTTCCGACAAATATCTAGTCGGGGTGGGATATCTCTCGTCTCCTCTCTGTACAATACGGAGAGTTGCCATGGTTACTGGTGTAACAGTAGACTTGTTGTGATTTTGTTTTCTCTTTATCACTGCATCTACCTGTTGTTTTCTCTTGTGTATTTTCTTTGTAAGCCTACGTCCGCAACAATGCTTCCCTAGGTCCTGTAACTGGTCTACACTTCTGAATGAGGTTACCTGGTTACATTCTGAACAGGATTTCATATACCAACTTATGTCTTCAATTATTCCTGGCCAGTAATATCGCAATGCTATATTTTGACCAGTGGCCCCTTTTCCTCTGTGACCACTGCCTGATGTAGCATGCTCTTGCTCCATAATTTCCTCCCTATAGAATTTGGAATTACCAGCTGTCCATGCCTTTTAGGTCCTTTTCCAGCTTGTCTGTAGAGTAGGCCATTTTCCATATAGTAGTCTCCTTTCTCTGGAGGGTTATGGGCCTTTGGCAATTTGCCAAAACAAGGCTTCAATGTGCTGTCTGCTGTTTGAGCCTTTTTCATCTTTATACGATGAATGTTTATTGGATCTCCCCCCTCCTTTTTGGTGCTCGACCTGGTATGGTTTGCTGCCATGACAACAGGTTTTATTGGGTCACCCAAAAAGACATATTTACATCCTATTACCAGCGGGTATATAGGATCATCACTCACTGCTGCTCTTATCACTCCTTCCACATAGCGAGTTCTCACGTTGATCCTTGCTATGAGAAGTGTCATGGTGCCAGTTCCCTGCATTGCCCCTTGTATGTCCACTGTTTCTGTGGTAAGTTGATCAGGGTGCTCTAGGGCTGCACTCACGACTGAGTCGAATTCCAATCCGGAATCATATAAGCACTGAATTTTAGTGCCATTACATGTCACTTCCTCACAGACAGGAGGATGATGGAGGTCATTCTGACTAACTGCCAGTTCCTTCCTTCCCTTGTTCCCTGTTGTGAGACACGCAGCGTAATAAAGTGGGTTTTTCTTTCTTCAGTCTGCAGTATTGTGGTTACTTATTAGACAAGTTTTACACCACTTTCCTTCCTTCCGGTAAGGTGTCTTATCAGATCTTAGAGGGTTTTTGTCCTTTTGGTCAAATCTTTGTTTGTTCCTTGTGGTATGGTCCTTTTGTTCATATTTGGAATAGTTTTGTGGTGATTGAAACTTTTCACCCTGCTTCTTCTTATTTCCTAATAACTCTGCCTGAGCTGCTTGATATCTCTCAGCCACAGTTACAATATCTTCCAATCTCTCTACTCCTTGTTCCATGATAAACTTCCTCATTTCTTGAGGCATGGACTCTTTCACTTGCTCCATCATTATCATTTCTTTCAGATCCTGACACTTTCCTAAACTACTCCATTTTTCCAAATAAGTTTCCAATCTAGCAGAGAATTGGTGATAGTTTTCTCCTGGAAGAAGTTTAGCTGTTCAGAATTTCTTTCTATATGATTCTGAGTTCTTTTCATATCTCACAAGCAGTGCCTGCTTCAGGATTTCATAATCTTCCTGATCATCTCTTGAGAGCTTCAAATATACATCGTAGGCCACACCTCTCAATCCCTAAGATAGTTTAAGACTCCACTTTTCTTTCACTAAGCCATAGGTAGTGGCAAGTCTTTCATATCTATCCAGGTACGACTCAATGGCGTCTTCTTTCTCAACAAATGGGTCCAGATGAAAATTCATGGCCCCACTTGAGGTGCTCTGGCTGGAGCTACTCTCAGAGTGAGGTGAGCTACCACCATTATTGCCAGTAGTTGCCTGAATTTCAAGCTCTTTTAATCTCAACTGATGGTCTCTCTCTGCTTGTAATTTCCTTTCCTCAGCTTCTAACCTTTTAGTTTCTCTCTCAGCATCCAGTCTTTTGCCTTCTCTCTCAGCTTCCAGTCTTTTGTCTTCTCTCTCAGCTTCCAGTCTTTTGTCTTCTCTCTCAGCTTCCAGTCTTTTGGTTTCTCTCTCAGCTTCCAGTCTTTTGGCTTCTCTCTCAGCTTCCGCTTGCACCCGCCTTTCTTCAGCCTCTAATTTCTTTGCTTCTCTAACAACCTCTAATTTCTTTGCTTCAGTCTCTAATTGCAACTTTCTTTCTTCCCGATCCATGTGTTTGTCCACTTCTGTTGTGACATACTGAATAAGAGCATCACTTGTAATATTTAATTCCTTACCCATCTGCATGACCGCAGTTCTGAACTTCACCAGATCAGCCATGGCGTTACTTAGATAGGGTATGTAAATTTACTATATCCAAATATTATAATTAAACTTAATTAATTTAAATGAACAAATAATTTCCGTGCAACTTTGTGAGCATCAACTATTTACTGAGTACTAAATGGTACTCCTCCTAAGAAAACAATAAAAAATCCTATTATAGAATTTTTTTCAAAAATTTGTTTCTTTTGTTATCTATGGGTGGCACAAGATAGAGTTAGTAGATAGATGAATAGACTAAGTATGGCTCACGATATATAGAAATATCCCAGGAACGAGCCCCCAGTGTGACGTGAGGTTTTTATTGGCTCTAAGATCAGTATAGTACTGACAATTACAGAAATAGAATTTCTGCAGAAAATGGTGAAGTCCCAGTGTCTGAGAGAACTACTGGTATCACAAATTAGTTACGGCTGTGAATGATCTGATCTCGAAAAATTAGTAGAGAGGAGACCGACATAAATTGCCACCTCCGCTGTGTAACTAACTGTGATATTAAAAAACAAGGAAACAGATTTTACTTAACAATGATAAAATTGACAATTCTTCAAATACAATTTCCGTATTATTTATTTAGTATATACTATCTTCTCTTGTGCTGAAGGGTGGATGTTGAAACAATGGAATGTAATGGATTTGTAAGTTTACAAATGATTCACATATATTTATATATTTATATTTATATTACAAGTCTTCCAATTATAGGAAACAAATTTATATCAGCTGGGCTGTTAATCACTTATAGTAAATGTATCAGCTGTGCTGTTAATTAAGTATATAAAATTTATCAGCTATGCTGTTATTTTTGTCTCTTGCTATGCTACTCAGTTTTTCTTCCTTGACAGTTTAATAGCTCACAATTGCCGACGGAAATGGTACGACTGTGTACTCATCTCTCAAAAGTTATGTCCTTCTTAGTTTCTTGCACACAGCACTGCTAATGGTCGTTTCGTTAGCCCACCCAAGACTGAGGGGGACTAAAGAGGTTGATCCTGTGCAATCACTGTGCTCCTGCGACGTTCCAGGCAGCTGGATTGACACGACATGCGACCTCAGGTTTGATGACACGAATAAAACCTGTAACAAGTAAAAATAGGGGCTAATTTCTGTCATCAAGCCCCCCTATTTCTAGTATGAAATGATCGTGTGTCTCAGGGGTCTGCATGTAGGATGAATGACAACATGGCTCAGTATGAGTTAGCAATAGAGAGACAAGACAGGTGTCTACTTGCAAAACATTCTTTCTGACAAATTAATACATGGATACATCCAATAATATGAATACATCCAATAATATAAATTCAATACATGAATACATCCAATAATATAAATTCAATACATGAATACATCCAATAATATGTACACCTAGGTGTGATACAACCATTTCCTTCCCCCTATAATATACCAGGCCCTCTCTGACAAATAACAATATTGTTATGGTCTTATGATAGGAGTATATGAGACGAGGACTGTTTGGTGATATATCAGGTTGGAGTTATATGGGACAATAGATTGATGAGTCCTAACAAGGACTGTTTTGGTTATATTTCAGTAGGTTTTATCGGAGATAATAGACTGAAGTTATAGGAGACAATAGATTGAGTTCTAACAAGGACTGTTTTGGTTATATTTCAGTTGGTTTTATATGAGACCATAGATTGAAGTATGAGTCCTATTAGTCTTCGTCTTCATCAATCATATCAGGAAATACAACCATTATACCTAATTTTCCCAAGATACAATCAGTAACCTGATACGTTCATATTGAAACAACTTATATAAAATATATACAGGTGTAGGTAGTATAAATGACATACAACCAATACAAACACTATATATCTGCTGTAGGCCTATTTGCCTACAAATAGTAAATTATATTTACCCTCCAAGATTTAAACTGGCCAGTGACTCGACTAGGGAAGCAGTCTGCAGGTCAATGCACTCAGGTAAGCAATAAATCAAGGTTGACAGCTTCTCCTCTTCAGTCGGTCGGTATCTGGCTTCGTGTTGGTGTTGCGTGTTTTTGCATAAAATCTCGCCCGATTATATAGGCAGGTGAAGTAACTTCTACTGCTTAAGGAAAGCGTTTGGTTGGTTCCTGGCGGGGCAAGCTGATTGGTTGTTTGCAGTTTTGTACCATGCCTCGTACCGTCCTTGACCGAAACGAGTCCCAGAAAAACAGGGCTTATGGCTAATGTTATTCTGTTTTTCCGCCATATTGGGTGACAAGATGGCCGCAACGGACATCCGAAAAACAGGGCTTAAGCCTAATTTTATTCTGTCTCAGAGACTGGTGAACGTTGCTCGTTGATTGGTTGAAGCAAATTTGTATCCCGACATAATGATTTAACAAAGTAGTGGGTTTACACACTCGTTTCACGACAGAGGTCAACAAATCTAAGACGCGGCGATGGGGCAGGTTTATTTGTGTAAAATGAAGAAATAAATGGAGAAAGGAGGGAAAGAAGGGGAGCGAAAGGGCACAACCAAATTCCGTCATAAATGGCACTGTATAAGCTAAAAGTAACCATCTCGGGCACCCCTCTGTTACCTGGGCCCGAAAGGAAAGCAAAGAAGAGTAGCACTGTAACCTACCAGGCATGTCGTAAAGTGCGACTAAAAAGGGTTGGGCTTGGGCCGTCGTGGCCGGCTCTTGTGTGATGTGAACGGTGCGGCAGCAACGGGCGCCGTCTTGAGAGGGAAAGGGGGCTCAAAATAAACTTTTAGAATTGTTTACATTTAAATTTTAAAAAGAACAAATGAAACCAGGTTTTTTCGGATTTGAAAGTACGAACTATTTTGTATGCTTACATGTATTTATTACGTAAATATACGTTTTTTTTTTATTACTCCAAGTCTACATTATTAATTCTTCCAAAAACAGCGCATTAAGAGCCCATATAAAACTCAACATAAACAAATACATAAATAAAACTAAATGCCACAACAAACATAAATGCATTCTATTCCTGTAAACTAATCTCGCTGGTTTTGCCATGTCTACAAAATGGGAGAAGATCGGCTACAACGACAAACATGGGAAACCAAGAGCCAGGGATCCAGACCTCCAGGACGACCCAGAGTCCGCTGGGAGGACAACATTAGACAGTCTCTGAAGGACCAAGGACTAGAATGGAATCAGGCCAGAAGGAAAACATCCGATATGATAGTATGGCGCTCTATCTGGCAAACCTCTACACCCCAGGGTAGAAGAAGAACGACTAAGTAAGTACTTTTTGTAAAATGCTGCGGCGAACATCACCCACAGAAATTAGATTGTGATCCAACTTAGTAACGTGAAATTGAGTCTCGTAAGAGTACCATACGCTACGGCATTGCAGGGGTGGGGGCGAGACAACCACAAGATCTAGCACTACCGTGAATTATTCATAGGACCAGCTATTCTATTCTGTCGAAACTTTAAGCCACAGAAACAATAATATGGTCAAATCTAAACTTTAAGCCACATAAACGTTTACAACAATATGGACAAATCAAAACTATAAGCCACAGAAACGTTAACAACAATATGGACACATCTAAACTTTAAGCCACAGAAACTTGAACAACAATATGGTAAAATCTAAACTTTAAGCCACATAAACTTCAATAACTTACTTACTTACTTAGTCGTTTCCCTTCTACCGTGAGGTGTAGAGGTTTGGAAGAGAGAGCGCCAGACTATCCTATCGGCTGTCTTCCTCCTGGCCTGGTTCCATTCTAGTCCTCGGTCCTTCAAAGATTATCTAATGTTGTCCTCCCAGCGGACTTTGGGTCGTCCTGGAGGTCTGTATCCCTGGCTCTTTGTTTCCCATGCTTGTCGTGGTAGCCGATCTTCTCCCATTCTGCAGACATGGCCAAACCATCTTAGTTGGGACTGTTCTACTTGGGTCTGCAGGGGGTGGGATTTTAGGCCTTGACGTATGGTCTGGTTGCGGACCATGTCTCTTTTTCTTACTTCAACCACCTTCCTCAGATACCTCATTTCTAACGTTTGGATCTGGCTTCTGTGGGTTGTAGTCATTGCCCATGACTCGCATCCATATGTCAAGACTAGGATATAAGTGGAGCAGCTTCAATAACAATATGATCAAATCTAAACTTTAAGCCATAGAATCTTCAACAACAATATGGTCAAATCTCAACTTTAAGCCACAGAAACGTTAACAACAATGTGGACAAATCTAAACTTTAAGCCATAGAAACTTGAACAACAATATGGTCAAATCTAAACTTTAAGCCACAGAAACTTTAATAACAATATGATCAAATCTAAACTTTAAGCCATAGAAACTTTAACAACAATGTGGTTAAATCTAAACTTTAAGCCACCGAAACTTCAACAACAATATGGTCAAATCCGACGGTCAAGATAATATGGGCCTAACACCATATTCCCAATATGCCTCAATGGGCGTGTAACGGGTTCCTTTACCCTTCTTTTTATGGTCAAATCTAAACTTTAAGCCACTGAAACTTCAACAACAATTTAATCAAATCTAAACTTTAAGCCACTGACAATTCAATAACAATATGGAA